>CAIGRL010154660.1:0-23709 GCA_903798325.1 Fraxinus xanthoxyloides
TTGATTGGTGTGGTATTGATGGTGCCCTGTTATGCTGTTGAATCAGTAAGTTCTGTTTTTCATGTGATTTGTTTCATTATTTTTCAAAACTAGATTGAAGCGAGAATAATATTTGATGATTTAACCGATCAAGCTGAATTTGCATAATAGAAGCATATATTTGCTCTGGATCCTCTCTTGTTCCCCGCCCAACACCTTTTACTTTTTGCAATGAAGTATAAGATATTTACAAACTTTGTATAAAATACCTTGGAAAGTTGTATAGAAATGGACGGTTCTACTAATCACAATAGCTAATGCACAGGTTTTTAAATCCTTGGGCAAACTTATAGGGAAAAACCGTCTTGGCCAGGGTTAGCAACAGATTCAAAAACAGGGCCACCGACAGCACACCCTCCAATAGACTTGGCGCCCCTGTTTTTGTATTTGTTTTTAACCCTGGCCAAGCAGCAGGGTTCAACTTATAGACTGTGTACAAATATTTAAAATCCAATCATATTCCTGTGACAGTTTGTTGAAGTATAGTCAAAATGTGCACATCATAAAACATTGCAATTGTACTAGTGGCAACTTCTTCAGATAATCCAGAGTCATGTAATCACATCTGGAATTTATCTTGCTCTAACATGGTTTATTTGTGCAGTTTGTATCGTTGGTAAACCCAGCAATTAGTGTTGATATTGAGATCCTGCGAGATTGCTATGAATCCTTTGCCATGTATTGCTTCGGGAGATATCTCGTCGCGTGTTTAGGTATGAATATATACGATTTAGATTTGGATTAGCTAAATATTTTCAGTTTCTGTTTATAAATATTTTATTTCTTGTTATTCCAGGTTCTATATTTTATTTTTAGAATATAAGGCCTCGACATCCATGTTTCTGTTTTCTGAAAGCTCATTAATGTTATTTTAGTTGTAATCGTCATGGATCAATAATTTGCTTGACACAGTACATTCCTAAACTTCCAATAAAACTCGTGTTTTGTACGACTAGCTCATTGTATTTTCTCATGTATTCATGTTCTGAATTAGGTGGAGAAGAAAGGACAATCGCATTTATGAAGAGGGAAGGACGCATAAGTACAAAAACACCCTTATTAGATCATGGGTCTGAAAGGGGAATTGTAAAGCATCCCTTTCCCATGAATCTTATTTTAAAACCTTGGAAAATGAGTCAATGGGTTTACCAAGTTATCAAGTTTGGTATTGTTCAATACGTAAGTTTTCTAATTCTTAGTAAACCTTATAGCCTATGCTATTGTCAACTCTTATCTATTTTTTCATCATGGGAAATGAACCACGTAAATTTCTATGACAGATGATTATAAAAGCAGTTACTGCTATTTTGGCTGTGATTCTTGAAGCCTTGGGTGTGTATTGTGAAGGAGACTTCAAATGGAATTGTGGGTAAGATTTTGGAATAGTCAATCATTACATTTTTGGTTAAGTATGGGATTACTTGGTGGGAAAAAAGGAATGCAAAGCATATGTTAGTATTGGCCTTACCAATGAAAATGCATTTATAGCGTTTTGCTTCTATTATGGCCTCATTATTTGAAAGCCTATATATCAAAATGTTTTTTACTGTACCTTCTATGTTTTCATTGGCATCCATCTAATGATATTAATGTTTTCCTTGATATAATTTTTGCCTTAAATCATCCCCAGAGTTATCCACATCTTATGCTATTGTTAGTTTAATAGGTTCTTATCATTGTTGCTTGCAATTAATTTCAATTGGTATTGCCTTTTGAATGTTTTGTTATAAAATCTACCTCTATTGAAGATGATATTGCCATTTGATTTGCAAATATAGAAGAGGCCTGAAATATCTCTAATTATATCTGCCTTCTATTATTTGTAGGTACCCTTACATGGCTGTGGTTTTAAATTTCAGTCAGTCATGGGCTTTGTATTGCTTAGTTCAATTTTATACCATCACAAAATATGAATTAGCACACATTAAACCGCTATACAAGTTCTTGACATTTAAGTCAATTGTGTTTCTAACTTGGTGGCAAGGTGTGGCTATAGCCCTTCTCTACGCCCTTGGTTTATTTAAAAGTCCAATAGCTCAAGCACTGCAATTTAAGTCAAGTGTTCAGGACTTCATTATCTGTATTGAGGTAATTGTTTTATGTTAGTCTTTGCTATTGTTATTGCTCCTAGTAAACTATATTACTTACAATAATGATACATTTTGATATGTTTAAGAAACACTATGAAGGCATGATTACTTCCAAGTTGCTTTATAAAACAAATTATTAATACTTCTCCACATCATTGAATAATTAATACTTTTACATGTCTTTGAATATTATTATTATTATTATTTGGTTTGGGGATGGGATGGATATGGACTACTGACTTGATAAGCGCCCATGACCTTTAGTCATCCAGACTTCAACTGAAGGTAGGCTGATTTATTGTAAGGTTATTTCATTCTGGTAAATGATCCTTTCCAGTTTTAGCAATTGGCAATTGTGCCGTAGATAGTGGAAAGACCAGGAAGTAGGTCTCTACTCATTGGATAATGTAGGATAAGTTCATCGGATTTGTGAAAGAATTAGATGAGTTTGATAACGATTAGGATCATGAGTTAGGGATTTGAGAATTGTGCAAGGAAGTTGGTGGTATTGGAAGAAAATTACAGGATTTCACAGGGATGGAGCAGGGAGGATAAGAAACAAAAAATAAATTTAGCTTGAGAATGGGAAGGAAGGAGAAGGGATTCTAAGCTTCAGAGGAATTTGAAGTACAGAAAGAGCGGCAATCTATACTAGGTTAGCCTGTATACTTAGATGGGGAACTCTTTTTCTTTTTTGTAAATTATTGACTTTTTAAATCGAACGAGAAAAGAAAGGTTCTTGACAATTGTTGGTGTTTTTTACATGTCATGTACCAACAACTTTATTTATTCTGAATATCTCATGTAAAATATTTAAGTTTAACAGGTCTATGTATTCATCCAGCACAGATGGGCATTGCTTCTGTGGTTCACCTTTATGTGTTTCCTGCAAAGCCTTATGAGTTAATGGGGGATCACTTTTCTGGAAGTGTTTCAGTTCTTGGAGACTATGCATCTGTTGATTGCCCTCCAGATCCTGATGAGGTTAGGGACAGCGAACGTCCCCCAAAATTACGCCTTCCCCAACCTGATTTTGATGTTAGGAGTGGAATGACCATCAGAGAAAGTGTACGAGATGTCTTCGTTGGCGGGGGTGAATATGTAAGTCATCTTCTTTCACTCATTTAAGTGTGTAATCCTCTGCTCTCCTTGAGCAATCTATTGAAACTATAATCAATACCTGTTGATTTTTCCTCTCATATTAAGTACATTTTAGTAGAAACAAATATTTGTAGAGTATGGGAATGTAATATTTGTTTAAATTTTTTTTCTTGATATTAGCGAAATTGTGTTGATATCTTGTGGTTTCATATGGGTGAACTTTCTCCAATGCAAAATAACTCATTAACTTCTGCATAGCGCCTGTGCATAAGTTTGACTGCAGATCAGTTATTTGTGGGGTGGGTGGAGGGGACGTTGAAAGAAAGAAAAAGTTGTTAGTATGATCAAACCAAGCTCACCTTGTTATTATCCTCCTCCATCTGGTTTGATGATTAATCATCTTGACATTCTGAAGATAGCTAGTATCTGGGGTGGAGGGAATACATTACAAGAAAAATTTGTTAGTATGATCAAACCAAGCTCACCTAGTTATTATCCTCCTCCATCTCTCTTGACATTCTGAAGATTGCTAGTTCTGACCTAAAGTAAAGATTCCCTGCAAAGCTTCACAAGACGACCAAGATTTATCCTCCTCTTTCGGGAGGATGCTGTTTCATTTGTTTACAGATTTTTATGAATGTGATTATGTACATTCAGTAGTTAGTCACTTGGCGGAGTTAGTGAAGTTAGAACTTGGCTAACGAGGAGGAGTAAGGAGTTCTGTCTGTTTTTATCTTTTAACCCTTCACATTGATTAAAAAAGTCCTTGCCTGTTTTCTTTGATTTTTTTGTGTCCTGCAAATAAAGATTTATTCAAGCGTTACCTCATTATCATCTTTTTCAGTCATGTTCAAGTTAAGTTCTGGTGTTGACCTTTACTTTTTCGACACCTTGAAAACAGATTGTAAAAGATTTGAAGTTTACAGTGACTCAAGCGGTCGAACCTGTGGAGAAAGGAATCAATAAGTTTAATCAGAAATTGCATAAGATCTCTCAGAACATAAAGAGGCATGACATGGGGAGGAGAACAAAGGATGACAGTTGCATAGCTAGAACTTCACCAACACACAGAGTGATCCGAGGAATAGATGATCCTCTCTTAAATGGCAGTATCAGTGACAGTGGCAGCTCAAGGAGAAAAAAGCATCGTCGAAAATCAGGGTATACCAGTGCTGAAAGTGGTGGCGAGAGTAGCAGCAGTGATCAGACCTTTGGTGGTTACCAAATTCATGGCCGTAGGTGGGTTATCAAAGATTAGTTAAGGTAAATGGTTTGGCTTCAATACTTTTACGTTTCATTTGTAAGAATTAAACCCACCAACGTGACAACTGACACACAAGGCTGCAACTGTGCATTTTCCGGCATTTTATGCCCCAAGAGAAGTTCGTTTGAGGTGTTTGCGCTACCTTTTTGGGTCCTTTAAAAGGTGCAAGGGTAATTAATGTATGCAAAGGGCTTGTAGATTTTGGACTCCTGTCCTGTTATTTTGTAAGACAGCGGGCCTTGATAATTGTTGTATAGAGATCCATGTCTCACAACTCATTGTATTAAGATCTGTTTCCCTAATACTAAACTTCGATTCGTGCCTTGGCTGTTTTGAGTATAAAGCCTTTGCCCAGTGAAGTTGAATCTTGTTAGATGTATCGCCCAATAGAAAAGCATCGAAAATTCTTGTGCCCTCTATGCAATGGAATGCCCATGTAGGTAATACGAGGATTTTAGTCTCTGAAGCCATTAGTTTCAGATCAAACACGTTCTAATAAGAGAACGTAATTCAACTTTAATTGTGGCTAAATTTTTGGTTTAAATCGTATAATTAACACGAACTTTCTCTAACGTGTTTTGCTGAAGTAGTAATACATAACATCATTTGATTACGTGTTGACACTTAATAGCATCATTTAGGATCTTTGATTTTAGTATTTTTAATCGAGTTATGATCATTAGAAATTTGAATAACTATTATCACAAGAAAATAATCATCGTACGTAAAAAAAATAAAAAAATAAATCAACACCAGTATTCACAATTCAACTACTTTTGATGATGGCAAAGCCTAAAAATATTATTCAAAACTCCGTTATTAAGCTCAACAGTAAAAATAAAAATAAAATAAAAAGAATTACTCCTTAAAAAAATAAATAATAAAATCATCATATATAAAGGGTATTTGGTAGAGATTAAAATCAGATTCAAATTGAAAAATTAGCCGTTATAGTTGACTTTTATTAGACGGGTGAGACCCAATAACGGCCATATTTTCAATTTTAATTGGATTTTAAGCAGTACCAAACAGACCCATAATAGCTACCTTATGCCAATAAACTATAGGCTACAAAAATTTGAGAAAAAGGAAAAATTAAAATTTAACAACAATGCAAAAATTTCAACTTAAAAGCAAGAACAGAATTCTACAAATAATTACCAGATTATTGTAGCTATTAGGGTGTGAAACAGTACTCATCAATGCAATCACCACCGACAATTATACGAATTGTTGCCTGTAAATTCCAGATCCTCCAGTCCAGTTCCATATGCTTTCTATTTAACTGCACTGCATATTTTCCAGTACATTTACAACATCCAATTGTTCGTTTCAACCTATCATTATTCAATTCTCACCTTATATGTATTTGTTTATAGTTTTAAACTTCCCTGTATTTCTCCAAAATTCGAGTGAATAAATAAACAATGAGGCGCCGAGGCTCAGATTTTCGGCGACCAGTGAGGCGACGATTTTCAAATATATTCTGGATAATTTTGTGTGGGTTAGTAATTATGCTGTTTATTGGTCTGTTAAGCAGAGAGAATCAGCAGCCCACTTCAAGATCGGCTGCCAAGGTGTTTATTGATCTCAATTTAACTTTCTTTTTCACTATTTGTCCAATTTGAACCAAGAAACTGAAAAATTGCGTAAATGTAATAAAACCTTTCATTGGAGTCTAGATTTTATTTTGATAACTTGGGTACATTTAATGTGTTTGTTCTTTAATGGGTGTCTTCTTGTTTTGTTAATGATGGAGATTTTAGATGTGGTTGATGAAATGTGTATAAAGAGTGAAGAAATGTTTACGCTGGCATTCCGGTTTCAGTTCTGTGAAGTGTTTAATGTATAAACACGGGATTCTTGTTGATTGGAGATGAATGTCAATCGAATTGTATTTGTTGTTTTTGTAATTTATTTTAGATTACAGGATATTGATGACATATAATCCTATAGGAAATTTCTAGTAAACTCGGTGAACTGTCTAGGAATCTATTTTTTCTCAAATGCGCTTAGTTTTTGAATGCTACATTCTTAATCAGTTCTCTCTCAAAGAAGGGACTTGTGCGGAAATTTGACTCCAGATGCAGTTAATGTAGGAGAAAAAGGTGTATGCATACAGTCAAAAAGAACTGAAGAAATTGGTTCTTATACTTGGTAAGGAGAGGGTGTGTGTAGTGGTGGGAGCGGCGGGAATCAGAAAGAGAACGGTAGGTCTGAATTTCAGTTTAAGCACTAATGCCGTCATTATTCTTGACTAACATGAAAGCTTTAGTACCGCTTGGTTAGATTTAAATGCCTGCTTTAAATAATTAGATTGATTACTATATGCACCAAGACTGCGTAACTGTTTTGCAAGTTAAAATAGATATATGTAAGTTTAGCATTTCATTTTTTGATATTGTCAATGACCTTAGGCAAGTAGCAGCCTATTGTGGTAGCTGTTTTCTAGACTGTCTTACATAATTGTGGTCATTTTAATGATTGAAGAAGAATTTTAGATTCGTTAACTGAAGCAGTGATTGAAGATTAATGTTTATTTTAGGCAACGGTATACATGTTTTAGACGATCATGATGCAATTTGGGATCATAGAAAAATTACTTGAGGGACGCTTTGCATTTACATAGATGACATTCAACATAAGTTGTTCTAGGTTTAATTTGAATATTGTTTCTAAGGTCCAGAGCCAGGATTGATTTCTCAACATAGAAGTGCATGTACCTTGATTCAACAGGCTATCTCATTTTTGGAGCTTCCGAATCAGCCAACCTCATAATTGTTTACTGGAGGAAACTCATTTGAGCATTTGAGCTCTTTGTAGCAGAAGTCAGAGATGAAAGAACAGGGTATTCGCTAAATAGTGCTCTAGTTTATCTGATGAGAAGGATAAAGCACCCGTGGTTTGAATGGTGGAGGTGTGATTTCATCCAAATTTACCGGACATTGTTATACCTCTAGAAACGTGTTCATTCACTTCTCCAAAAATTGGGTATAGTAGTGATTTGGACTACTAAGGGGCTGTTCTCTTTATATTTCAGTTTTGTGTTTTGATTTTTAAATTCATTTTGGATTTTGTGTTTTAAATGACCATTTTAAGATTGTTCAAAATGTGTTCTTTTTGTCATTTTGAAAAATTGTTTTGAAAACATCCAAAACACGTTTTGAAAATTTTGACTTGATTATAACTGAAAACACTTGTGTTTCCTTTGTAAATTTTTAACTTGTTTTCAAAAACGCATTTTCGAAAATAGGAAAAAGAACGCGTTTTCACTGTTTTTGAAAATCGAAAATAGAAAACAACATGAAAATGGTAAAGAGAACAGGCCCTAACCTTTTTCTTGAATATTATTAGCACTCCCTTTGCAGTGTTGACTATTCAAATTATGAAATTTCTTCATCGTCTAGGAAATATAATAGCTCATTAAATTTTTCATGAAGAATTTTTAGTGTTTATAATATAAAGAATCCTACCCCTTAGGGCACCATTTTACTCTATGTAACAAATCGTGCACTTGATCTTGGTCCATGAATGGTGCATATCATAGGTTATCAGGGTTAAATGAATTTGTAATCTTTGATTATTTCTTTTTGAAAGTGATGGTGATTTAAGGAAAATATGTGTATACAAGGAAACGTACTAGTTTGCTCTTTTGGTGGAGAGATAATATTTAATGAGGAATAGATATTAGAAGAATATAATAATGTAAATGAAATAATCATTTTGACCTATATGAACACAATGCGGCAAGTTACAGTTTCTGAATGTAGTCTTAGCACTTATTTCTAGAAAATGTCAAATGTTGTTCTTGCAGGCCTCTGTCAGGAAGATTGGGGCATTAAATACCCCCAGAACACATGGCTATGCCCAGTAGTCGAGGCACTTAGCTACACTAGGAAAACACCTTCATCATATTCCACGGGCAATTTGGGCTTGCCTAGGTGTGGGGCTTCGGTTGGATTCACCTCAAAAATGTGTTCCAGGCTTTTGAACAGAAAATAATTATTTAAGCTTGTTTGCTGTCTTTTCGTGGCTATGTACTATATCAAACAGTTTCTGGAAACGAGTGTTATTGTAAGATAGTTTCCTTAAATAGAATAATAGAAACGACTATGAAACCAGGCAAGATGTTCTCTCCCAGGTGTTTATTGCTGTATATAAGAGTAAGATGGCTTTAAGCACGATGAAAGGTTTGGTGCCAAGACCTCCTTCTAGAGTACCTGAAACTATGCTCCATGCAAAAGTCCTCTTGATATTAGCATCTTGCCATGGTGGCATGCCAATCTTATTATTGCCAGTAAATATTTTCGTCTATGCCAGGCTGGATCGAAAGTCTGAAGTTGTGGATGTTTGTCAAATTTGCACTCATGTAAATGTAAAGGGGAAACATGAATTCATTTATGTTGGATTTGACATGCATCTTAACTGACAATTTTTCGGCTGTCTTTTGCTAATGAAGTATTCTTCTATAATTAATTATCTTATTGTTGCTTTTGTGCAGTTAATTGTTTCATGTGTTATTTCCTCATCGTATCATTCTAACCTTCCTAGTACAGAATGAGAGGTTTTTTTATGTCTGCTTTTTATTCCATGCAGAGATCCTATAGACGTGATAAAATTATAGGCGACCTTAATATCACTGATGAAGTGTTGAGTCCCGATTCTGTAGATAGGCAATTGAATGATCAAATTTCTTTGGCGAAGGCATTTCTTGTCATTGCTAAAGAAAGCAAAAACCTCCAATTTGCATGGGAACTTAGTGCTCAAATTCGCAACTCACAAATCCTTCTCTCCAATGCTGCTTTACGAAGAACTCCTTTGACAAGAAGTGAATCAGAAACTGCAATTCGTGATATGGCACTTTTGCTCTTCCAAGCCCAACAACTCCTCCACTATGACAGCGCAACCATGATCGTGAGACTGAAAGCAAAGATCCAGGGTCTTGAAGAACAAATGAATTCTGTTAACGAGAAGAGTTCAAAGTATGGACAAATAGCTGCTGAAGAAGTTCCAAAGAGTTTGTATTGCTTTGGTGTTCGGTTAACAACTGAATGGTTCAAGAACGCAAATTTACAGAGGAAACTCAAGGAGAGAAGGCAAACTGCAATAAAACTAAAAGATAATAACCTCTATCATTTCTGCATCTTCTCTGACAACGTCCTTGCAACTTCCGTTGTGGTAAATTCTACAGCTTGGAATTCCAAAAATCCCGAAACTGTGGTGTTCCACCTCGTAACTGATGAGGTGAATTATGCTGCAATGAATGCTTGGTTCACTACAAACAGTTTCCAGGGAGTAACTGTGGATGTTCAAAAGATAGAAGACTTTAGCTGGTTGAATGCTTCTTATGTTCCTGTTCTTAAGCAACTTCAAGGCTCAGACACCCGAAACTACTATTTTTCTGGTAGTGGTGGTGATAACCATACTCCAATCAAGTTCCGGAATCCTAAGTATTTATCCATGCTTAACCACCTCAGATTCTATATTCCCGAAGTTTTTCCTGCACTGAAGAAAATAGTTTTTCTTGATGATGACGTTGTAGTTCAGAAGGACCTGTCATCCCTGTTCTCCATAGATCTAAATGGAAATGTCAATGGCGCTGTGGAAACATGCATGGAGACATTCCATAGATACCACAAGTACCTGAACTACTCTCACCCTCTAATTCGTGAACATTTCGATCCTGATGCATGTGGGTGGGCATTCGGGATGAACGTTTTTGACTTGGTCCGTTGGAGAAAAAGGAATGTCACAGGCATCTACCACTATTGGCAGGAAAAGAATGTGGACAGGACCTTATGGAAACTTGGCACCCTGCCTCCGGGATTGTTAACTTTCTATGGATTGACAGAGCCTTTAAATCCCTCGTGGCATGTGCTAGGTCTTGGATACACAAATGTCGATCCTCAGTTGATCGAAAAGGGAGCTGTGCTGCATTTTAATGGGAACTCGAAACCGTGGTTAAAGATTGGGATGGAAAAGTATAAACCCCTTTGGGATAAATATGTGGATTATAGTCATCCTCTATTACAACAGTGCAATGTTCACTAATTTATTTGGACCAAATTCTGTATGCAGGGATTTCTTCATTGATAATTTTTTTTCTTTGGTAATGTCATTGATATGGTTGGGTTGTAGTTTTATCTTTATTTTTACGTAACTGTTTAAATTAGTGATAGATATTAATATTTAAAAAATTATAAAATTTCGAGATTTGAACCATAATTTCTTGTTTCGAATACAATTTGTTACGAATTTTAAATGAAAAATCATATTTCGAAGTCTCAAAATTGATAAATATTGCGTAGGAGAATACACAATTCTCACGGGCAACGAAAGCATCAAATAGAACTATTTTATGGAAATCAAACAAAAAATTTTAGTTTATTTTGCTCGATAGAATAAATGAAATTATGGTAGTGTAGATGTTCTTAATTCATTTTTATTGTCTTATTGCAAATTTAAAAAAGAAAAAATCAAATTGTCACAAATTTTTCAATCAATTATACACACACATATATATACACCATCATGTAAGGCACAACCATGGAAATAATTAAAAGAAAAAGTTATATAGTTGGACTTATATCCGTTGGACTTTTGCTTCTCTACAAATGATAAAAGACTAAAAATGGTTGCAATACACACAAAAAGACAGTTATTAGATAGATTTGATCAAATATTTTCCAACTTCAATACATAAATTATATATCGTAGTATATACAAATTTAATATATTGAAACATAATATTTAACTCAAGGCTAGCCAACATTATGCATGAATGTGTGCTTAATATTTGTGACATTGATGGTGGGTTTCTTGACCGTCAATCTATTATGTGTGCCAGCCAGCCATTGTATTCTCCTCTCTTATCGCTCCTCCTTAGGTTGTTTTAATTACCATTGATTACCTATTATAATAATAGTCTTGAAATCTTATTTACAGAACTTGAATCGGGTAAATGAAGATTTTACTTCTGTCACCTTTTCTTCTTCCCCCGATACCTTCATAGCCTTTGAATGCCAAGAGTGTGGGAGTGCAGGGAGAGAAGAAGGAAAGTTTGAGACAAAGGTAAATCCCCACGCCATCCATTTCAGATCAAGAAAAAGGTAATTTCGTTCCAAAATGAACGATCTTTTCTCAAGTTCGTTTAAAAAATACCAAGACTTGAAGCATCAGGTTCAAATGGAAGACCTTGAAGCTGGTGGAAATGAGTCTGTCAATCTCGATAAATTTTTCGAAGATGTAGAGAATGTCAAAAAAGATATGAGTGATGTAGAGAAACTCTACAAGAGGCTACAAGAATCAAATGAAGAAAGCAAAATTGTGCATAATGCTAAAACCATGAAAGAATTGCGATTCAAGATGGATTCTGATGTAGCCCAGGTTCTTAAACGGGTTAAGGTTATCAAAGGAAAGCTTGAAGCACTTGAACGTTCCAATGCAACTCAAAGGAAGATCCCGGGTTGCGGTCCGGGTTCCTCTGCTGATCGAACAAGGACTTCTGTAGTTAGCGGGTTAGGGAAAAAACTGAAAGACCTGATGGATGATTTTCAGGGTTTGAGGGCAAGGATGAATGCAGAATATAAAGAGACTGTTGGCAGAAGATATTTCACAATTACGGGAGAAAAAGCGAATGAAGATTTGATTGAGAATTTGATATCCAGTGGCGAAAGTGAAACATTCCTTCAAAAGGCTATTCAAGAACAAGGGCGAGGCCAGATTCTCGATACAATTTCAGAAATCCAAGAAAGACATGATGCTGTGAAGGAGATTGAGAAGAATTTGATTGAGCTTCATCAGATTTTCTTAGACATGGCTGCACTTGTAGAAGCACAAGGGCAACAATTGAATGACATTGAAAGCCATGTGGCGCACGCGAGTTCTTTTGTTAGGCGAGGCACCGATAATTTGCAGGAAGCCAGAGAGTACCAGAAAAGCTCCAGAAAATGCACTTGTATTGCTATTCTTCTCATCATAGCCGCCATCCTCCTTCTCCTTTTCCCAGTTTGGTCACAATTTTTGCTTCATCTGTAGAAAAATTTAAGTTTCAAGAGACGGAACAACTGTCTGGCATCTGAGAAGACAGGCTCTGTGCATTAATTTTCAGGATCTTTAGCATGTATTGTTGCCTCTTGCAAGAGTTTCCAATCTTTCATCACTTTTTTTGACATCACTAATTAGTTGACATTGTAGATGTTTATTTTTTGTTTTCGATCGTAGTAACAGACTGTCAGTGACTCCTTTGAACTATGTATATACTGTTCTTTATCACCTGATGTTATTTTTTCTGCCTGTGGCTTCCAAACGTATTATTTTCTCTTTTGTAATTGATATCGCCTTAAAGCCTTGGTCGTACAGTCGGTCTCCCCTCATTTTTTTCCTTTCCTTCAGGTTAGCTAGTGGTTGAGGGCGAGGGCGATTTTGCCCCTGATTATCTTCTGATTCCTAAGGTAGGGTGTGGTTTTCAGGGTATGGAAAATTCATGGAGTGATCTCAAGCAATTTCAGTTGATCTTAGGTGAGATTGTAGGTAGGAGAAGATTTTGGGACGTGATTGGTACGTATGACCTGTTCGTTTGGGATATACGTTCTTGGTGGAGTTTTGAGGATCATCGAACTTCAGTGGTCCCAAGGGGATGCTCAAGTCAATAGGATGCAATGACTTTAGATCCCGATCTTTGTGACTTGAGATATTTGCATTAGTCAATACAACACTTCGAAGACAATTGAGCATGCTCGGAGCCAGTGGACGTTGTGACGGAGGTTTTCCATTTGGATCATCGGTTGAAAGTTGGATGTGACGCTTTCCGTGTCTTTCAACAAAGGTAGTTGAATGGTAAGCGTTGTAGTTGCTTGACCTAAAGCGACTCAAACTATATTAGCCTTGCTTGGATGATAGATGGGGTACTTAAAATCAAAGTCATCTATCAACACGAGCCATTTCCATTGACTCGTGTTGAGTTCCTTCTAAGTGAACAAGTACTTAAGGCTCTATACCCTTCTTAGAGGTAACGTCCCCATATCTTTAGAGAATGGACTATTACTGCAAGCCCCAAATCATTTGTAGGGTAATTCTCTTAGTAGCGTTTCAATTGTCTTGATGCATAGTTTACAAATCCTTCTATGAAACGTTTGCAATATCATGGAAATCTAAGAAACTGCCGATTTCTCCGACATTGTTGGAAAAGACCTCTTGGTTACTACTCCCCTTTCGTTAGATCAACATGTCCCTGTCAATTACTTATTTTTCCAGAATTCCTGACTTATGGACGGCGTTTATATCTCGCCTCCATAGCCATGTCCCTGTCAATGCATCAAAGATAGAAATAATGATTGTAGAGAGCATGGTGTTATGCTAATTTGCAGGATCCTAAATATCTAATAAGTAAAAAGAAATGAAACAACACAAGTATGAGAATGAAATTAGACATTTGGCTTTCTGAAAGACAACTAAAACTCCGGCTCATATTTTTGTTCTTCGCTCTCTTCTTCCAAGCTGGATGTCGATTCGGAAGAAGTACTCATTTCAGATCCAGTTTCTTTGACGTCTTCCATCTTTACATCATTTTTGTCTGCAACTTCTTTCTGTCCAGATTTTTTGTCCACTTCATAATCATCCCTCTCGTGTTGTTGGATAGTGGTGTCTTGTTCTCTGGATTGTACATTTTGTTCTGTTTTTTCAAGATCATGCTGGTTAAACGATCTGCTATCCTCTCTTCTTGTAAGATTCACTACTTTCTGGCTCATATCTTCACTATCTAAAGGTTTTACATGATCTAGTAACATGATTTTGCCATGCTCCAAAGTAGACTCATTTTCCATTCGAGAGCTCGTGTTTATATCTTGATTTTCATCTGGTTTCCTTTGCATTGCTCCATTACTGTCAGAATCCTCTCTCTCTATATGATGTTTGATAATTGTTCTCCATCTCTTTCCTTTAGTCCTCTTCAGGTGACCATGTTTCTCTCTCAATGTATACCTTCCATTATTAGAGTTTCTCTTCATTTCTAACTTCATCCCACCCTTGTGATCCACTGAAAATTCTTCATTCTCACCAGCTTGAAAATCTGGAATTCTTCTTAACAGACCAAAGTCTGCTAATGTTCCAAGTTCTTTACCATCAGTAGATTGGAGTTCGCTATTTTCATTTCTAGGCTTTTGCTCTTCACTAGTCATCTCGGTGCCATTTTCACCTTTCCTTTTCTCGCCCACTAGTAAACTATTTTCCTCATTTTGATTGTTAGCAGCATCTTTTGGGTCATTTCTCTTGCCAACATCAATTTTTCCATATCCAAAACCGCTTTCTTGAGAACCTTTTATCTTTTCAGATTTATCTTCTTCAGTCCTTTCCCTTGTGACGTCCACTAACATCCCATTTTCCGTTCTTTTCTCGTCTTGATATCTATGATTCGAGGCATCATCTTTTGAATGTTGTCTTTCTTCATGGTTGATAGATTCATGCATGTTTCCATTCTCATCTTGAATATCATTGACCTTGATTTCACCACTTGTTGACAAATTTGTCCCAGCTGTTAAATTTACCGATGAATTTGATGGATCATCGGTACTAACTGACCATACCTTGACAGGGGACTCGAGATGGCGCTTCAAATCCTCAATTTCAGCTTCCTTTTGTCGTAAGATTTCAGAAAGAGCTATAACTTGAGGATTTTGATCACTCACTTCACCATATTTCTGTTTGAATATCTTGGCCTCATTCTGCATCTCCTGAAAGGCTAATTCAAGAGCCTTTTGTTCATCTTTAAGTGAAGAAATTGTAGATTGCATCTCTGAAAGCCTGCCATTCAGTTTTGTTTTCTGAGTTCGAAGGTTGTATATCTTCGCTTTCATCTCTTCCATTTTCGTTTTTGCTCCTTGCGCTTGTGCTCTTTCCTTCTGTAATGTTATCCAACACTCATATCGATTCAATTAGTATGTCAGACAAGCATCCTAAAATGAAGAAAAAAGTAACAATCCTATTTTGAAAAGTAAAATTACTGCATAAACAAGATTTTACTGGCAATATTTCTGGGCACTAAAAAATATATATAAACATACATATATGTATAGAGAGAGAGAGAGAGAGAACCTGTAATAGAAGCTGAAGGGAAAAGATTTTCTGGTCCTTCTGTTCTGCAAGGAGATTGAAAATGCGTCGCTCTCTGAGCTTATGAAGCAGCATAACTCCAAAAATGGCAGCTCCAAATGCCAGCAACAGCATCAACATATATGACCGAGTTCTGCTGTTGTAGCCATTATGTCCCTTCATCCCTCCCCCCATCTCTCTCTCTCTCTCTCTCTCTCTCTCTCTCTCAGATACACATACAAACACACAGTATTTATGAAGCTTGTTCCACAGATTTCACGTTGCTTTTCATCTCAAACAGGCCTTCTACCTGCCTCTCTCTCGGCGCATAAATGCGTGTAAAAGACAGTGGGTAGCGGAGTTAACAAGGATGGGAAAATATGCATGGGAACTGCGAAGGAGGCGTTGATTCTGGTGACTTTTTCACATTTATATTCAATTTTTAATGCAACCTGCTGGATCAAACTACTATTTTATCCTTTGTTTCTCTTTAAACTGTGTAGTNCCCGAGTTCTGCTGTTGTAGCCATTATGTCCCTTCATCCCTCCCCCCCTCTCTCTCTCTCTCTCTCTCTCTCTCTCTCTCTCTCTCAGATACACATACAAACACACAGTATTTATGAAGCTTGTTCCACAGATTTCACGTTGCTTTTCATCTCAAACAGGCCTTCTACCTGCCTCTCTCTCGGCGCATAAATGCGTGTAAAAGACAGTGGGTAGCGGAGTTAACAAGGATGGGAAAATATGCATGGGAACTGCGAAGGAGGCGTTGATTCTGGTGACTTTTTCACATTTATATTCAATTTTTAATGCAACCTGCTGGATCAAACTACTATTTTATCCTTTGTTTCTCTTTAAACTGTGTAGTTGTTGAGGACAGATTTGTAAAAAAAAGTACGCAGAAGTCAATGAAGTCCAAAGCCCTCTGTCCACCGGAGCAAGGATGAATAGGAGCTCAACCTTTTCATCGAGCAGTGATCACTGTCATTTTCGAGGATGAAAAAAAAATATTCTTGTTTAAAAAAAAATATGAAGTAAATAGAAGTAAGAATGTCATTTTTATTTGTTTAGTCAAACGTACGAGATTCATTTTTATTTGTTTAGTCAAACATACGAGATTCGTGTATCTTCAACTATTAAGGATTAGAGTGCTACAAGTGTCTCCGTTATATAAAACTTATTTTCGATTATATATTTTTATAATAAAATAATTTTATACCTTAAAACTCAAATTTTTTCAATACCTTTTAATCACACATTCTCCAAAAAATAATTATATATAACATTTTCTTTTTCTAGAAAATGGGGATCAAACCTAAACTTAATTGGGTGTATGGTCGATCCGCCCTTAAATAGTATATTATCAATTGTTCTGAAGGAGCATTTTGTAGTCCTCACAAGACAATTATTTCCTTTTCATATCGTATTTCTTAAAAGAAATGGGGACTTTTTTAGTACTAATTATTGGAATCAATTGAGATTAACTTCTAGCCCAATCAAGCAGCAAGAGAGCAATCTTTTCAGTGAGAGCAAAGTCCTTTTTTTCTTTTCTTTTTTCATTTGGGAGGGGAGTGTTAAATTCGAAAAGAAAAAAAAAATGGAATCAATTGAATAATATAATTCATAGAAATTTAAATTTCATTAATAATGTTTAAGATTGTACAATAAAACCTATTGAGCAAACTCCAAAGTAAATATGAACGACCAAATTGAACCTTTTTTTTGAAAAAATAAATAAATAGGGACTTTCAGCACTGTTGAACATACATTAAAAATAATTTATAATTTTAAGAATTAGTTTTAAAATTAATTGTGGACCTAATAGTTCATGTATCAATTAGTTGAAAAGTTGTCATTCTAAATTCAAATTTGATAGTTTATATAAGACAAAAATAAATAAATTTAGTAATCAGGGAGAACTATTATTAGTCAAGATTTGTAGTAAATTCTATTTATCTTTCGTTGCTTTGAGTCGTAAGTCTTACTTCCTAACTCTATTGAGAGTAATGACTAGTGATATAAGTCTTTTGACATTTGAAATATTATCACGAATAAACCAGTTTTGGAGAATGAAGGCAGTTCAGCACTAGGTACTTGGATAAGTACCTTATCGAATTAGTTGCAGTACGGATGAAAATGCATGCAACGAAAGATGACATAAGATTGAGTCTAATACATCAACCTTCTACTCAATATTCTTGTACTAATCCATAATCCATAGAGACGATGAACCTTGGTTTGGAGAACTAAAGTTGGCCAATGTCAAAATTTGTCCCACGGAATATGTCAAACTTTCGGGGTTCTAGTTATCGGAAGGCTTAAGCAAAATTTCTGACATTTCTCATCGATCGGCCATGTGAATGCTGATGGATGAAGTAAAGTTAAGAAAAGGCTAAATTATAATTGAAGTCACATTAAGTGTAAAGCATACTTCACTCTCAACTCCCAAGGCATTGAGTGCATAATATACTGAATGATAAATAAAGATAACGCCACCCAGAAATTTTGGTTCATTCTTTGTTTTAACAAGAAGATAAATATCACTTCTATTAACAGTCACCCAGATTCGAAGAATTCAAAACAATATTTCATGAAAAATCGGTTAACTGTCAGTTGAGAAGAAATGGGTAATGGCTATTCACATACTTGCATTTCTGGAAATTAAGCAAGTGAAATAAAATCTTCATTTATCGATTACAAAGTACAATTATTAACTCTTAACATCATTTCCCTAATCTTGGAAATAATGGTCATTAGGTCAAGAAACAAGTCTTATGTTGGATAAATACTATATGAAGCAACCACAAAATCTTTACACTGGTATAGGCAAAGTATGAAATAGGGGATAACTTACCGGGCGAAGAGGGGGATTATGCTGCAATTTGAAAAAATACAAGAATTAACAGCATGTTATCTTGAAAGTTTAGAAGGAAAGTCTGATATAATTACCTGGTCTTGTTCAAAGCTCTTCCACGTTAAACTAGAAAAATACTCTCATCTGAGCGTTGGAGTCTGCTGCTGCTGTCAATATTTGAGGAAATATCATATGAATTTGAAAGAAACAATGGAAACTAAATAAAAAATTAGATAACTGAAGACACGGCATATTAATACATGTACTGATAATTTATGATGTTTATATAGTAGTTTCACTGTTCTTTTTATACTTACAGAAAGTTATGTTTTAAACACATTATCTCGGACCATATGAAGAAGTTATTGACCCTTCGCTGTGTACGGAACATATATCTTCTTCTTCTTCTTCTAGACTAGCGTTCTCTTGCTCTTCTTTGAAGACCGGATACAATAGGTTGAGCGCATCTTTGTGGTTCCTTTCTAGTGCACGCCACCACCTTTTGGTTCCTTTTATCTGTTTGAGAGAACGGAGTAACTGCTGCCTGATTTCCACAAAAAATGGAAGCATCTTCAGCTCTGTGCATCTGTAAACTTCAATGCTGGATAAGGAATCACAAGTCATTTTCCCATTGAATATGTGTTTTAGTTCTGGCAAAGAACTTAATTTCAATTTTTGTAATCTTGGGAGGATAATATCCCCATCATTTACTTCTGTCACCCCTTGATTTTCTTCTCCTTCTGCAATTATCTCCATTATTTTGTCACAATTCTGAATTGTGATTTCTTCAAGGTTTCTTAAGTGCTGAACCAGCTCAAGTGGAAGGAGTATCTCTAGATAATTACATGCTGCGACTCGAAATACTTTAAGGCTTGCAAGAGTGCCTGCTCACCACTCCAAGTTGGAAAAGGCGCTCCATTCTACAGTTATAATCCATTCCATCTCATCACAATATCGTATCTTACAGTGTTGTAGTTGAGAAGCTGCAGCCGTTATAAAAATTGGTAGGTGAGTAATACCTGGACATTCATGGATTTCCAATTCGAGAATCCTTCCAGGCAACCAGGCAGGACTTAATCTTTCGTAGATATGAACCCCAAAGAATCCGATGCTATTTTTCCCTGTGTTAGTAGAGGAAGGAGGATAACCTATGAAAAATCTGACACTATCAAGCATATACCAGTGACCTGATGCTATGTACTTATCAAATTCTTGCATAGTGTCGAAATTTGCTTCAAGTACTGCCAAACTGCTGCAGATTGCCAGAACATCAACAAAAGTTGGTTGCAGACTAAATTGCCATAGGCCAATTATGAAGAGGCTCTCCAGGAACTAGTATTTAGGCAAAACAAGAATTGGAATTTCATAAGCTTTAGTATAGGAGAGGTTTAGATGTTGAAGTTTAACTAACGTATTCATACCCTCTGGCATGTGCTCAATTGATGTGTAAGAGAGGTCCAAAACTCTCAACTCATTGAGCTTTGCTAGAGTTGGCACATGGCATAAGTTCCAACAACTGCACAACAGTAAAGCATGAAGGTTCTCCAGATCTGATAGTGATTCAGGTAAACAGTAAATTCCAGTGTATGATAAGTTCAGAACTTTCAGGTTTTGCATGTGATGAAAGAAAGTAGGATGTATTCCTTTGTTAATGGAATTGTACTGCAATAGCAATGTGCAAAGCTTAGGACATTTTGGTTCACGACTTAAAGAGCTCAAATCATTTCGCATTAATGACACTCTCTCAAGATCCGGAGGCCATTCATTCTCCACTGGAGGCACTTGTAAACCAAGTCCAGCTTTGATCATAAAACTTGAGTTCACTCTAGTAAGTGCAATCACCATATCCCTAATTACATCATGCATCTTCACATATTCATCATTATGTCCATCTTGATAGACACCCTCTAACATACAAGCACTTTTTAGCTCATTAAGAATCATCTTACCCAGTCGCATCTTAACTATTTGACTCCCAAAACTACCCAATAGACCGTCCCATAACCAGTATTTTATTAGCTCTTCTGTTTCAATAATATGATCCTCCGGGTATAATGCGCAGTACAGAAAACATGATCGAGTCATATCATCCTTTAGTCTGTCATAGCTAAATCTCAAACGTGCAAAAACTTGATTCTCCACCCCTTCAATGTTAGCAGTTGAGTTCCTCAACTCACTTAATGCCGCTTGCCATTGTCTAATGTTGTTTTCCTTTCTCAAAGCCCGTCCAACTGTAATGAGTGCTAGCGGTAGACCAGAACATTCTTTTGCAACGCCTTTCGCAAGATCTCGTATTCTTGGGGACAATAGAACCTCTTCGCCAACCTTTTGTTTAAACAAGTCCCATGCTTCTTCCACGGAAAGCACGTGAACTTCAATCTCTTTTACTGTTTCCATGCACCGGCATACATTTGATGACCTAGTAGTTATTAACAATTTGCAACCATTTTCATTTGTTGGGTTAGGAATTCCGATGTTCTCTAGAGAATACGCTTCCCACAAATCATCAATTATTAGCAGACACCTACCTCTTCTTAGCAAAGCTTCAAATAGTTCACTAGCCCTTGTAATTTCACTATCTTCATCATGAAAAGATAAGCCTATCTCTTTTGCAATATGCTTCTGTAGTTTCTCTAGATTTAAATCCTTTGATGCTGTTACCCAAATAACATTATCGAAGATTGCCTTTTTGCTTAACAGTTGATTATTAATTTCTTTAATGATGGATGTTTTCCCCACTCCTCCCATCCCATAAATACCAATAATTCCAATATTTTCATCCATCAGGTACTCCCAAGTTCTCAGTAAAATTCTTTTGGCAGTCTCCCCTACTAATGGTGTTCCCGGAAATGTTTTTCCTCTCTCTGGCACCATACTAACCAATGAACTCTCTGAAAACCTGCTATTATCAAGGATCTTCTGAACCTTAAGCATCTCTTTAGTAACAGAGTTCCCCAACTTCAATCTACCGTAATAGTTTGGAAAACATCCACATAAACAGCTTTTATTATCTTGAATTTCCTTTTGCAAACTAGCCATGATATTTTTCATCTTCTGCACATTTTCAAGCCAGAACTTTACTTCTGCTGTCGGATCCATCCCACGCCACACCTTTTCCACGTGTAAATTTTGTTTCACATCATCTTCTCGAGCAGTAAGTAACTTCATTTTCTCTTCCAATAACAGTAGTACTTTTTGAGGTTTTCTCATATAGCTGCATTGTTCGGAGATCGAGTCATTTGTACAGCAATGTCCACAGAAAAGTTGCACTATGCTTGCAATAGCACCAGCAATTTCCATAGCCTTATCTGCCAAGAACCACAGAATAGAAGCCAAATTATGAGAATGTACTGAAAAAGTAATCTGTTCCCACTTTATTTATACATTGGACGCATATATTAAGGATCCACAGTGGAGATTCAGATGGAATTGGCATTAGGGACATGCCAAAATTTAACACTGATCATAAATAAATAGGTTTTCTGTGAATTGAACTGGTACTAGTGTTATAATCATCATTCATTCAACTCAGCTTATTGACTTAATAGATAATTATTATGTCATATTATTGTTTCAAATAAGAAAAAATGCACAATCCATAGACTTCTTCCGTGCGAAATCCTTATAACCAAGAATGCCTTGTAACTAGTCATGGACATAAATTTATTTCAACTTTGTTGTAATTTTACTATAAAATGCCTCAATTCCCTTGTCGTTGATCAATGGTTGGTTCTCGATAAATTAGAAAATTTAAAAGAGTGTTTGGTGGGGATTAAAATTATATTTTTAGTAGATTTTAATCAAAGTTTTTGAAATGTGTGGTTGAAAATTTGTGACACGCATGAAAGATTTGGTTAATATTGATTTTTTGACTTTGACTTAAATTAAAATCATATTTTAATCCGAATCAAACATGGGCTAAAAGCATATTTGATGTTGGCTCGAATCACATCGAAATCATGTTCACATATGGTACCCTTCATATTCACTTCACAAATTGTATTTTCTTCATCTATCTAACCTTCTAACCATTTCTCTTCATATTTAACACGTTTATTGTAGGATCTTCTCCTTACACCAAAGGTATACTAGCCAATGAACATTTTTTTCAGATAGAAAATACCTCTTGCATCCTCATAAATCAGGATGAGATTGCTATTGCATTTCTGAAACTTTAAAATCTTCTTGGAGCCGATTATCTGGCCTTGAGAGTTGTTGAATGTTTTAACTCCAGTTTGGCCGTCCCATAAGCCACAACTTGCTTTTCTTGAAATTCTCTTCGTTTCAATTGTACAAGTTTGTGAGTATATGGATAGTCTTCTTTATAGAAGGGGTCAATGGAATGTGGTGGCTTATTTTTTGGGAAATAAAATCATAATAAAGAGGTGAACCCGACACGAGGATAATCAGATCTATGGAACTGCAAGGGAGACTGTGAGGTTTAATAGGGATATATAAATTACGGATTCCAGAAAGTGTACGGAATTCTAATGCTCATTTTAATAAAATCAATATAAAGCGATCTTTAATAATTCTTCGCTTTTCCCCTGGAAAACAATTATCTAAAGATTACTTCACATTTTCCTGAACAAAACAGTACAATCTACACAACAGAATCAATTATTATTGAACAATCAACTCCATGTATAACAGCAAATTGAACTCAATAATCAACGCCCCGATTATTTGTCATTTGAGATAGTTGTCAGCTGAAAATTGAATGAAAATCATATGTACATATTTATGGCCGGAGAGTCAAAATGCTTACCTGTTTTGCTCGCTCACGGCTCACCAAATGGATAGTGAAAATGAAGAGTGAGAATTCAGCAGTGGAATCTGTTGGAGGTAATGTGAAAGAAATGAAATTTGTCCTACGATATTCTTACATCACGCGTTTCATCCATTGATTGGTAGTCAAGTCAACCAGAGAGAGAGAGAGAGACGTGAGGGATTTGGTCTTTATCCAATTTTTATTATATCCCAAACCAACTTGATTATAAAATTTCATTATACATATACCGTCAGAAAATGCAATCTAGAGAGAGAGATTATATGAGGGATATAATTATTAACTGTTCATGTAAGCTTCTGTAATGAATTGTAATTTAAGAGTGGCCTGGGGCGAAGTCAGCCGGTCAAAGTAGGGGGATCTCAGAGTTGAAGGGGTGAGGGCCCACGCTGCCCCCGCATTTTTTTTATGGAAACATTATATGTTAAATGAGAGAAGTTGTTATTTTGTGATGCAGAAAAGAAATAAATGAATATAAATTAATG
>CAIGRL010154668.1:0-13793 GCA_903798325.1 Fraxinus xanthoxyloides
GTAAAGCTTGTCAAAAATTAGTGTCTCCTCCTCATCCAATGGCCTCATGGTGAAGATGGGGAATGCTTAGATGCCTCGAATCCCCCTTATCTTATTTTTTGAGGGTATTGGGCCTAATTTTCCCTAAGTGGATTGAATTCGGTGGACTTGGGCCAATCATTTTAATTTGGGCTACATTATTTTCTCTAGGGTCTCATATCACTGGCAGCTATTGACTCTTATTTTGGTTCCCTTACAATTTAATTATTAAGCCCAATAGTTTTATTGGTCTTGTTTGGGCTGCCATTTATTCTAAGTTGATGGCAGAAACTCCATTCTTGGGAACCAGAAATTACAATTTACATACAAAATGATAGTCAAGGTATCGTTTATCTCAGTGTTGAGAAACTTATCAGGCCACAACATTTGAGAAGGTGCCGAGAAAGAATCATTTATGTCCATGATCATCAGCCCGCATTTCTATTTGTTCTACTTTCTGCTGGGACTTGAATACTATTGAGAGCTTATGAAAATTCAAGGAGTTTGGAGCTGCAAAATTATTTAGTTACCTGTTAATTATCAAGCAACTTTTCCAATTGGTTTATTTGGATGTTCAAGCAATTCTCCACATTGTCAAATAATTCTTTTTTGGAGAACTTCAAGAAAGACATGGTAATAGAGCTCGATTTAATTGTCGCAAACGAATGGTTATCTATCTTTGTCCCCGTGTTGAGAATGGCTAATTAATGCATACATTATATCCTGGGAAGCGTTCAATAAAATATGTAGCTTAGATCTCTCTTGTTCAAAGGCTCCATTGTTTTCCCAAATTCTTTATCTTATTTTTGAAGGCTAGGCCATAAGTCCTCCCACGTCGAGGCTAGCTCATGAATTTCTTATTATTTAAGGCGAGTCGTAACTCTTGGTTTTCTTATTTATTGAAGGTGAGCATTAACTAGTAGGTTTCTTATTATCAAAGACAACATTTTGGAGTCATCGTTCCTTGAATAAAAAAAGAGGCGGCATTTTTGGAGTCATCATTCCTTGAATAAAAGAAAATGCCGTATCTCGAAATCTTCGTTCCTTGAATTAAGGAAGATGTTCCTTGAAGAAAGGATGAGGCGGCATCTTTTGAAGTCCACATTACTTGAATAAAGGAAGAGCCGGTTGCTTAGAACCATCGTTCCTTGAAAAAAAAAGGAAGAGGCAAATAGTCAGATGTGGTTGCCCCTCCTATAACTTGATCCAACAGATAGGGATAGGGTTGTGCTCGATTAGATGGACCAGCTTCTTCCCCTTGGAAGTGACTAGATTAGGGGGAAGCACATACCTAGCTTCCGGTTGATTTACCAACGAGTTCTCTATTTCGAAAGAAGACTCCATTGTAAAATTGCATTTCCAAACCTCATTCGTAGGATACTTATTCTTCGCCTTTCACTATCGTCGAGTCTAGCTATAAGTTCTCATCATTTAGAGGTTAACTTATAAAACTTCAATAGTTCGAGAGTTATTCGTGAAATCTTTATTTCTCTCCTCTCTCACTATCGTCTATCCAAGGCTGCTTATAAGTCTTCGATAGTTCGAGAACTATTCGCAAGATGTTTATTCGCCGCCTCTCACTATCATCAAACCTAACTGTACAACCTCGTCTATCCAAGACCGCTTATAAGACTCCAATAGTTCGAGAGCTATTCACGGAATGTTTATTCCCCGCCTCGCTGATGCTTATTCCTAACCTCGTAAAATGCTTATTACTCGTATCTCACTATTGTCGAGCCTAACTATAAGAACTCATCTATCCGAGACCACTTATAAGTCTCCAATAGTTTGAGTGATTCATGGGATGTTTATTTCCCACTTTACCAGAAGCTTATTCTTGGCTTCGCAAGAAGTTTATTCATTGCCTTTTACTAGCGTCAATCATATATATAAGATCTCGTTATTCCGAGGCCAATTTATAAAACTTCGATAGTTTGAGAGATTTACAAAATGGTTATTTCCATATTCGTCAAATGCTTATTTCTGGTTTGGTGAGATGATTTACTATCGTCGAGTCTAGCTGCAAGACATCATCATTCTGAGTCTAATTTATAAGAATCTGATAGTTCGAGAGCTATTCGCGGGATGTTTATTCCCTGTCTCGCTATATGTTTATTCATGGCTTAGCGAGATACTTATTCTTTTCTTTTCACTATTCTCGAGCCCAGCTATAAGCCTTATATATCCGAGGCCAACTTAAAAGACTCTGATAGTTCGAGAGAATCACATGATGTTTATTCCCCACTTCATCGATGTTAATTCTTAACTTCGCAAGATGCTTATTCCTCGTCTCTTACTATCGCTAAGCCTAGCTATAAGACATCGTCATTTTGAAACCAATTTATTAGACTCCAACAGTCTGAGAGATTCAAATGATGTTTATTCCCCACTTCGCCAATGCTTATTCCTAGTTTCGCGAGACACTTATTCCTTGCCTCTCACTTCGTCAAGCCTAGCCATAAAACTTCGTCATTCCGAGACCAGTTTATAAGATTTCAATAGTTTAGGAGCTATTGTGGGATGCTTATTACTCGCTTCGCCATATACTTATTCTTGGCTTCTCAAGATACTTATTCCTCATCTCTCACTATCATCGAGTTTAGTTATAAGACTTTATCTATGCAAGGCCCGCTTATAAGACTCTAATAATTCAAAAGCTTTTCGCAAGATGTTTATTCATAGTTTTGCGAGATGTTTATTTCTCGTCTCTCACTACTGTCGAATCTAGCTATAAGACCTCGTCTTTCCAAGGTTAGCTTATAAGACTCCTATAGTTCGAAAGCTATTCATATGATGTTTATTCTCTGCCTTGTCGATGCTTGTTTTTGGCTTCGCGAGTGTTTATTCTTCGGCTCTCACTATTATCAATCCTAGTTGTAAGACCTTGTCATTTCGAGGCCAGTTTATAAAACTCTGATAATTTAAGAGCTATTCGAGGGATGGTTATTCCTCGCTTTGCCGACGTTTATTCCTGACTTTGTAAAATGCTTATTTTTTGTCCCGTCCTTCACTATTGGTAAGCATAATCGTATGGCCTCGTCCTTTTGAGGCTAAGTTATAAGACTCCGATAAATTAAGGCAAACCACCAGCTCGATATTTATTCCTCGCTTTCGATTCGCGAAATGCCTCACCATACGAAATGTCTCATTATAGCCGCACTTATCTCAAGTGAGCTTATCATGCCTATGTATTAGCTTATCACAAGCTACAGAATCACGTCTCTGCATTAGCAATAACACGGCTATATCTATTTTCAGAGATCTCATCATGCTTCTACATCGATTGCATTACGTCTGCCTATCTTTCAGAGCTTTGCTTCTACTTAAGCTATGTCACATCTACTTATCTTCAGGGAGCTTATATTATTTACTGCTTCGTAAGGTGAATGGTGGGCCCACCTTTATACCAAGTCTTCCATTGTTGGATGAAACACCATAGAAGAAGCCCTTTACGATGTGTGTGATACTCCCACAAGGTCACATCTTCCAAGAATGTCCACTTCACTAGGTGAGGTGTGTGACACCCTCACAGTGGTCGTCTCTAATTCCATCAAAGATGATGCTCTCCAAGGATGAATCATTTACCATGAAGGAAGCCCCTAATGAGATGCGTGATACCTAAGGTCACCTATTCCAAGAATGTCTACTTCGATAGGCGAGGTGCGTGACACCCCAACATGGGTCGTCTCTGATTCTATCGAAGACTATACTCTCTATGGATAAACTGTACACCATGGAGGAAGCCCTTAACAAGGTCTGTGACATCTCCCACAAGGTCACCTCTTCCAAGGATGTCCACTTTGATAGGCGAGCCGCATAACACCCCTACAAGGTTCGCCTTTGATTCTGTCGAAAATGATGCTATCCATAGATGATCCATCTACCACAAAGGAAGCCCTTGACGAGGTCACCTCTTCCAAAGATGTCCACTTCGATAGGTGAGATGCCTAACACCCCGGTAGGGGTCGTCGCCTTTGGTTTTATTAAAGACGAAGCCTTCCATGGTTGGATCAAGCACCATGGAGGAAACCCTTGACATTGATGCGCCACCCTCATGTGAGGATGTGAGGCTATCGCAACTACTTATGTCCTAGTATTGCCTCTTATATTTATACATTTAGAGCATTGCCTCTGCTACTTACATTCAAATCATCGCCTCTGCATCAACTTATCATCGTTGCTTATATATTCAGTCTCATCTTTGCATTAGTTTCACCACACTGGCTTAATTTCAAGTCCGACACACATATAAATATTCGACTTAGAATTAGGAAGCTATTGTAATACTAGTACCATTACATTATTACTGGTAGCATAAACATTATATTATTGATGCTAAGTAAGTATGCTACATCAATGCTAGCATGTCATGATATTATTTTCACTATTGTCAATACGTATGCCACACCATCTACATTATCATTTTACAGGCATCATATTACTTGCTTTACACTAGCAAGTTTGATATGATTATTTAGAAGAGAATTGGACCCCAAAATTATTTTGTGTATGTGCAGTGGATATATTGTAGTATATTACAAGTTGGTTTAGTCCATATTATAGAAGAGATGCTGCCGAAATTTCGAAAAATTATATCTAGTATCTATCTTTCGATGCAATTCATAAGTCTTCACTTATTCAAGTTCACACATATACTTTCGAGGTAGATTGTAACTCCTCACTTTTAGGAGAGATTTTTATTCTCGAGGCAATTCGTAGGTCCTAGCCTTTTGGGACTGACGCTTATTTTTGAGGTAGTTCGTAAGTTCTCGCTTATCAGAGCTACTTGTATTTTTTAAGCAACATATAAGATATCGCCTATTTGACAACTTTTATTTTAAAGTCTGATCCATACATGAATGTACAACTCAGATTTGGGGGGCTATTGTTACACCTATAAATTACGTGGCATTGACTTTATAATTGATTGGGGTTTATTTAATTAAACAATTGCATATTGGGCTTGAACTTGGGTCCATCTCACTACTCGGCCCACTTCCACTTTAATATGTGTGCGTGTGTGTGTGTGATTTCGTTTCACACAAAGGTATGTTTTCTAACCTTAATCAAATCCTCCTCATGTCTCTTGCACTCATTTTTTCTCTCATTTGATAGTTGATTTAACCGTCGAATGCAAATGGTCGTCGAACTTTTTCCTATATCGACGGCCTTTGCCTCCTAACAGAGTGTCCCAATGTGCAGGCAACGTCTACTTTGAGGGGAGATGAAATGAATTTTGTTGACGCATTTTTCTTGATTTTATTAAAAATTTCTATCCTGAAATTCAATGAAACGGTTTCAGTTAGGAGACCACCTATAAAAAATTAGAAGTATGTCTTTTTTTTCTTTTTTAATTTCATTTCAACCTTCAAAAGAAGCAAATTCATCAAGAAAAACTGAAAAGATCCTATTCAAGTTGTTCCAAAATGTTTTTCTTTTCCTACACATAATTTTCCTCGAGACTAAAAAAATTACTTATTTATTTGAAGAACAAAAGTAATTTACTTGTTTGAGTGCGTACGTTTACGTAAAACTTGAGAACATAGGGTTTTCTTAGGCCCTCTTAAAGTTATTGTTTTTTTTTTAAACGTATCTTGAAATAGTAGATTGATGAAAAATGTATAGTTAAAAATGAAAAATAAAAAATTGAATTGTGTATAATATAATTTTATTACAGAACTTGTGATTGAAAGAAATGAGATAAAAATGTTTTTTTGAAAATAATAGAAATCAAACAAGATTTTAATAAAAAATATGAAAGTGTTTATCTTAAAAAAGAGTGTACTCAGAATTTAGCCCATGTTTGGTGCGAATAACAAATTTTTTTAATCCCATATTTCGTATGATTCATAACTTTTAAACCAATTTTTTTTTTATTATCAAAATTTACTAAAAATTTGATTTTAATCTCTACTAAAAAAGGACTTACTTAAAATGAAGTTGAAATGGTTTTACAGCTCAACTCTATATGCTAATTATTGGGGAATTCATCATATGTTAAAATGTGCGTGTGCTTCAAGGCCAATAAATAATTTTAATCTGTGTATTCAAGTTGACATGATTTGATTGGTAAAAAAATTATTTATTTTTTAAATTGTTGAATAGTGCGTTGTCACGTTAAAAAAATGATGTAGTGTAGCATGATTAAATAATTCTTATATTTCCGTTTTCTTGGTCAACAAGTGAATAATTTGATTAATATTTCATTTTGAGAATGGCCCACCATTTAACCCTTTTCTGGGTTTGTTAGATTCGAAAGTTTGATCAAATCTTTTATTACAAAATTGTATTGAAATTAGAGCATGGGGTATGATGTTGGTGCGACCGCACGGAACTTCAATATTATAGGTCACAAAAAAAGTTTTTGTTATATACAATAATTTTAAACTTTTAAAATTTTTATTACTATGTCAGTTAAAAGGCATAATATTTGTGAAAAATGTGCCCTATTTTAAAATATCATGTATGACATCCAAAATTTCAGATTCAACCCTGAATTAGAGGTGTCAAAATAGATCGAATATCCTATACGCATGGTGACAAGACGAAAAGCTAAATCGAAACCTATATCCACAGTACTTATTTTATGTTTTTCTATCAAGAGTTCCACATTTTTTCTTAGTGATATATATAATCGAATATCTAATAAAGATAAAATGTAAAAATATAAAAATATTTTCTATCTGACGTTTTAACGTACCTTAGCATTTGACACGTTCAAAATTTAATAGGCACATACATGTTAGAAACACGTTTTCAAATTTTTCACAATTTTCGAGCGTAACGCTCAACATCATGGAAGGGAGATATTGTTGAACGAGAAAAGGAAAGTCCTAGACTCTACAAAGGGAGCAAACCCTCAATTTTCAAACTGATTTTACTCAATCAACTATAAGGCCATGGATTTAATGAAAGTGGGGTAGCACCATTCAAAATTAGAGCCGCACGACCTTCATCGGCAAAGGATTGACCGATTCTTGACTGCACGACGCTTATCATGTGCATGCTGTAGATTCTATAAGTCCAAAGATTTTGATCGTCGAAGTAAATATTTGAATGCTGGCAGGGGATAGTTGGTGGCAATGGTGGAGGAAAGGAAAATGAGTGCAGGGACGTAATTGTAAAAAATTTGAGAATTGCGGCTGCAATTTTCTCAACAAGCTAGGAAAAAGAAGAGGAAAGTTCCAAGGCATCAAATATTTACCAAAGAACGAAAACATTTGACATGGGCAGTTTCAAAGAAATTTAGTTCAAGAATCTGACATAAAGTTTTCTTAGTTCCAGATGGTCTTGACTTGGAAGTCAAGTTTTCAAACTCAACACAAAAAATCTAATTAATTACCATATTATTTTTCTTAATCCCTCTGCTAATTAACCCCTTTTAGTATATAATTCAAACTAACTTTCACCCACATTAGTTGTATACTCAGTCAAATTTTCAAACTTTAGAAAATTCTTCATCGGGACCTTTCATTTTGGTTCAATGAGGCCAAGTCTTCTCGCGGACTTGCGGTGGGCAAGAACGTAAAAAATTGCTAGGAATTAGACCAGTGACTTGGTCATAATTTCCTAAAGTTTCTTCTACTCAACGTGTTCAAGATTTGCAAATACTTTGAATAACTTTGTTCATTTTTTCCCATTAGGCACCAACACAGAAACATACTCTTAATCATATTTGTTAATCCTTTAAATGAGCTTATAACGTACAATTTTTCTAACACAAAATAACCCCAGAAAAAAATATGGAGGAAAACAGAGCGTTGATTTTATACGGGTGTACGTTGGCAAAAAACTTGGAAGAAAACCTACCAAATTTGGCTAATCAACCTGATTTTTTTCTCAGATCATGTGATGAGATCATTAGAGTGTTTAGTAGTGTAAAAGAGAGATTATCCCGTGAAGCTGCTCATCGGCAATTTGATATAGGAATTCAGGAATGGTTAAGAAGTGGTGCAGGAACAAGTACTGATAATCAGGCAATGGATTTGCTCAAGGCTCAAGCTATTTTAGGCCACAGCAGCCCTTACCATGACGCCCCCGGTTTGGAATTCATAGGTCATGAAATGGGTGGTGAAAGGGTTATGGAAAGTGACGTAGAGAGGTTGAGGGGCAGTCGGGGACCGGAGATTAAACCAATGGATGCATCGAATCCCAGCCCAGGAACTCCATCTTCTCAACGACAGAGAAGAAGGTAAGAAACTTCAGGTTCCTTGACAATGTGCATGCCTTTGTTCTTACAAAGTAAGTTCTCCTTAGAGGGACGGTAATCTATAACCAATGTAGAATATGCTTAAATAATCGTTCTTGAAAGTTCATGCAAGAATAGATGCTCATGCTATAAAAATATTATAGGCACTGAATTTAGATCATCTCAACACACATTCAACATGGATCACAACATTCAAATATGTTGCATTCAAGTTTTGCCTCCATTTATTTATGAAAATAGCGTACATGTTAAGCCTTTGACAAGAAAAACGACCCACCTAGACTAGGTGTGTTGAAGACAATTTATATCTCTATCTCAAGCACTTAAATAGCCATTTTGCGTCAATTGCTTTCACCCTTGATTGATGCACCACATCTGGCATTTTTAATATTGTCATTTCATTTTTTTTATATTTATTTCTACCCTCGAGTGTACAAATTACACACAATCTATATATTTCCTATGTGTTAATGGGTTCTTATACTTTTGGTTATCTAGAAAGGATGAAGCTGACAAAATAGTGAAAATGGTACCTGCTCCTCAAATGGGAAATCTCGATCTTCCACCGGAAGATGGTTTTACTTGGAGGAAATATGGTCAAAAAGAGATTCTGGGATGTAGACATCCAAGGTATAAACACACACACACACACATATTAATTATCATTTCATTCTAATGGACAAATTACATGACAAAGTCTAAAGATATGAAAATGTCAAAAGGATCAAACTTGTTTCATAGCTATGCAATGACTTCCTCCGAGTGGAACATCTCTATCTTTCATTATGCCTCGACCAAGAAGTAAAAGTAATTACAATCCCTATCTGGTTCCTGGCATGCTACTTGTCGATAAGTTCTCTTCTTTTGCTATGACCTATTCAATGAAAATGATACCTCAGAAAGGGGCGTATGAAAGAGTCTTGGTGGTTTCTTCATATGAATCTCCCCTGTTTGGGTTTCATTCCAATTTATAAAAAAAATATATATATTTTTCAAGAAATGGGGGATGATATCATGTGAAATTTGAGGTTAAAATTAATGTTCGACCATTTTCAAATTTCATCCTCACATTTCAGGAGCTACTACAGATGCACCCATCAAAAACTTTACCAATGCCCGGCCAAGAAGCAAGTCCAGCGGCTTGACGATGATTTCTACACATTTGAGGTAACATATCGAGGCAATCACACGTGCAACATCTCCACCGCCGCCCCATCCGTGTCCATACCACTGCCTATTGAACACGGGACAATTCCACAAACCACCGCCATGCAGCCACCCTTAAGCCATTGGTTGTCTATGGAAATAAAGCCACAGCCGGAAGTGGAGGCTACACCCACCATTTTCGATACTCTACCGTTTCCATTTGCTGGTGGTGCCGGGCCTAGTAGTAGTAGCAGTGTCGCGGCTGGTGGTAGTAGCAGTGCGGGTCCGTCCGGCCCGCGGTTTCCGGTCTACCAGCCGGTGTCTGATTTGGCTGATGCTATGTTTAATTCTGGTAGTAGCAGCAACAATAGCATGGAGCTCATCTTCTCATCCATTGATGAGAATTGGGATACTGCAGGAGAAAAGAAAAACAATTGATCAAAAACTTTATTAATTAATTACTCGTAGCAAAATTGATAATTTTTAAAAATTAGTCAGTCGTAATAATAAGTTCTAACCATTCGATTGAGCTGAAATTAGCCTTTTTGTAATGAACCGATAAAGGGAGTCCTACTTTCACAGATTTTTTTATAGTTGATGATCAAATTTTGATCAAAATAGCGCCTCTAGATTTGTTATGTTCTGTATTTTATTGTACTGCATCTGTTGTATTTTTATTGCGATGTTAGATATCATCAGCAGTGTGATTTAATCAAGGGTACAAGTCGTCCAAGGACCTAAGTGCTAAGAAACAAAAAAGTTAAAGATGTAAATGACACTTTTTAATGGTTGAGGACCAAATTGAAATATACATGAAATGTATAGATAACTCATTATTAAATTATAACTGGATATTGCATACTTCATAAATTTACACTACTAAAGTTATTTGCGGTGTGGGCCACTTACTCCATTCCAACCACTATGTTATTTTATAATTTTAATAGATAAGTTTAGATAATTCTATGGTATTTTATTAAGTATTTTCAGATTTTGATTAAAAGAAAATATATTCATAATGCTAATAAATTCACATTCTAAAAATTAAAATTATTAATCTCTCTCTCTCTCTCTCTCTCTGCACTTGCACTCTTAAGGGTCGATATGAGCTTATAAAATATAAGTTGTAAAAGGTCACGAATAAAGGTGAAAAGTAAAGTCCTTTTATCAAATTGCTTTTTATTTTTCTAACATTTGTATTATTTGTCTTCTTTAACAACAGCGGGACATTTTTTAAGAAATAGAAAAATAAGCTTTCCATATAATAGACTCTTTTCGTATAAAACAAATTAAGTCCGTGTATAAAATTAATCTTCCAAATGCTACATTTTGCAGGCCAAAATTAAGAATAAGTGTTGGGATTGAAAGACTTCCTTTAAGTCTAAATTTAATACAGAATGTCAGGCAGCACAAAATGCACCAACAAAATTGATATGGAGAAGAAGACAGATTGAGAAAAACAGCACAAAATGCAGCAGATACAGAGGAATAAACCAGTAGAGAAATAAAATTGAAACCAGCAAGAAGAAACACAGAGAACAGATTGAAGACATAAAGGTAACTTCCCCAAGCTTTTATTCATCAAGACTTTCATTCATACGATATGAATCAGTGGAAGAATTTTAGATTTTCCTCACCAATCTCCACTTCTTACTACAGAATTAAAGAATTTCTTTCATTCTCGAGTTGCTCCCATTCATACAACAAATGCTACTATTTATAGACATAAAGAGATATCAAAATTAGTTATTAACTACCTAACTAACTAAAGCTCCATATAGTCGAAGATTCCACCATAAAATAGTTGATCAAAGTAGCAACAAAACAGCTCCTCGAATATTAAGGAATCAGATTCTTACAATCTCCACCTTGATTCCTTGAAGTTCCAACCTCAACTTCACTACCTTACAAGATATAGATGCCTTGTTGTAGGACTCCCTTCATGATCCCCACAAAATTTTCCATTACATTTAACACTCCAACTTGAGCTTTATACACACAACTGGATTTGTCAAGCGCTCCAAGTGAGATAACTTTTCAGTCCTGGTACATGCCTCACTCCACTTAGAACTTTTGGAGATTCATCCTACATTTTTATCTTGATAGGGCCAACACCAATCACTTGTTGCCATTTGCCAATAGCACTTTGCTATCATCAACCGAATTGCTATGATTTGCAATTTTCAAATACCATTGTTTTACTAAAAAAATGTATTTATTTTTAATAGAATTTGAATAATAGTTCTTAGTGCGCAGTTAAGAGAAAAGCCCAAGGAGTAAATGGAAACCTTCACAATATCTTGTCTTTTCCCATTTTCCATCAAAACAAATCATAGGATACTATTAGTTCACAAGGGTTTGAACACCTAGGGATATATAGCTAATCTTTTATTGTTCAAATGTAGACTTATTTATTTATTCACACAATAACATTTTTCCCAATTAATTTCTGCCAATATATATCTATATCATATTATATGCAGTCCTTTTTATCTTTTTATTTTGCCAAACTGCACGTGTACTATGTACATGAGCGTGTACTAGCATCAAGTCAAAATCAACAATTAATATCATACATTTCATGAAATCCACAACTTTTCAAACACACATTTCATTAACTTTTATTAAAATTTTCTAAAATGGTAATTTTAATATACACCAAACGGGAGCTACATGTTGAAAGCTAGAGGCAAAGATGGCATTGCTACTCAGAGCTTTCGTTGTGATAAGAGAGATTTCCAACACTTCAAGTTGTCCCTACAACAATCTTTGAGGAAAGGGAAAAACTAAGGCAGAAATTACATGTTTATGAGTTTAGTACATACATGACAGTGGACAATATATTTAGAAGCTAATAAAGAAACTAGTCAAAATTTAAGTTTTCGATATCACCAAACTGATTTATACCCTCCATATCTAGCTCATGCATACTATTTGATGTGCATGAATAAAAACGAGAAACCACTTCTTGATCATGATCATAAGATCTTGTTTTCGGACCCCACACCGATGCATATCCAGACGATTTTTTCTCCATTGGCACTTTTTTGTGCCAAAAGTTAGAATCCTCCAGTGATGATTTTACATCAGACATATCAGTACTTTGCGCGTCTTGTTTAGGTTCTTTTCCTGAAGGAATGTTGATCATGGAGCGGGATGGATGGTTTTGATTGAATGGGTTTTTCAAATCAAAACTGACTTGATTAAGGGATTCCACAGGATCTAAATCTGCAATATGTGGAGCCCTCCTTCTATCAGTGCACGTATGACGATCAAAGTACGTAATTTCATACAAAATGGGATCTTCTTTGATTGTATCTACTTGTCTTGCAGCTTTGCATCCTTCATACTTGTGAGTGCATCTATAATAACACCTGTTGACACGAAGTGCATATTTAGTAGTTTGTACTTTCAAGACTGATAAGAAAAACAAATCAAAACTTTATTTATCATAGTTCGTCCAATATATTCCTGTTTACTTGAAAGAAAATGGGTAGTAACAATTCGTGATTTGATTCAATACATTTATTTCATTAACTTGTTTAAAAAGTCCCCCCTAAATCTTGAACAAATTATCACAATAATCTTAAATTGTGACTTAATTTATACATTTATCTAGACTGTTAAATGTAGACATTAGGAATACTTTTAAAGAATTATAGTCTAATATCTCGTATATATTGTTTGTTAGCTAAAAATCAATGACTGTAGTTGAATCTGGGGAAAAGAACGAAAATCGAAGATAAATGGGGGTTTTCAAAGTTCATGAACTAAATTGTAAATATCCAAATGTTGATTTGGACCAAGAACTGATAATTGAAGATTACACGGAGTCAATTGAATGCTATTGGAAGACAAAGAACTGAAATTGCGAGAAAAGTGACTAAATCATACCCTAAGAGAGAAGCTAAGGACGACCGCAACCCATAAACTAAGGGAATCCAAGAGCAAGTTGTTATAGCGGTGCAATTGCAAGGAGATACCTCATGTGATTGCATGAAGTATTTTTCAGCGGACGGGACTATTTACTCATTCAGTTGAACTCTTTATGAAAAGGATTTTTGATGCATTTCTTGACCTAATTTCGACCTCTTTCAGTACAGAACATGGACAACAATTGAAGACACCTCTCATACTTCTCCCATATCAATTCATATCATGAAATCTTACAATGAAGAGGCTGATTCACCACAGATTGGAGAGAACAAGAAGTTTAGCAAACGAATTGAGAGTGTATTTGATGCGCATTTTTTAGGAGAGAATGCCTTTTTTTTTTTTTTTTTTGGATGTGATGGTGAATATGTGGTTGAAAAAGAAGGAAAAGTTATTGATGTGATAAAAATTATTATTTTATTGATGAATGCGTGGTTGAAAATGAGTAAAAAATGACAATGAAAATAAGAATGTAGCTCAAACAGGG
>CAIGRL010154676.1:0-33776 GCA_903798325.1 Fraxinus xanthoxyloides
AACACGTGTAGAAGATATTTAAAATATCAACTCAATAATCAACAAAGAATGCTAGTTCACTGTAGCAAAACCAGATAGAATCAGGGCAAGTGTGAAAACTCGTGTGACAAGAATGAACATTAAATTTGAGATTCACTCTTTTAATGTAAGGTATATATATATACACGTTCACTACTGTACATTCACTTACCGCGACATAGAGAAAGGATGAAGCTAAAATTATTTTTCGTTGGAGCCACCCTTTTGAATGCACACCTTCCATCGAACCTTGCTTCACCAAAGTACATCCACAGATCCAAACCTAAATCAACTCTTCGACTGTCGGCAGAAGAATTTCATTAACATCACAACCGTCTGTGTCTTGGCCACAAAATTAGTCTTAATCATCTTTTGATAGAGTTCAGTGACACCGTCAATCCTTTGACTTCATTTAGCCCTAACACATGGTATGATAAGAGATCATCATACTCGATAAAAGGAGTACTGCTGAGATCATATAATTGACAGTCAAGAATGTAGAAAGGTAGTTTTAGCTCAAGGCAGCCCAAGTCCAGTAAGTTCATTTATATGTAAAAATAATTTTTTGTCGAATCTTTTCCTATGTAGTAGTCGAGTACACACACACACAAAAATAAATAAATAAATAGAACTTTGTCATCCCGTGAACTCAAGAAGTCTTTATATGCACTGTTATATGACTTTAAATTAGTGACGGATCCGGCCAACACGCACAGACCATGAATTTTATTAATACTATCGTGAAAATAGAAATCGAGCAATAAAAATTGAGAAGAAATACGTGGTTAAAAAGTAAGGAAAAATTTAATGGATATTATTGAAGAAATAATAGATTTTAAATAGTGATATGATGAGAAATATGTGGTTAAAAAGTAAGAAAAAGTTATTGATGTGATGAAAATTAATATATTAGTATGTGTGATTAAAAATAAGTTATGAAATAATGTGTCAAACATGAGCTAAAATGACCTTAAAAACTTGCTTTCCACAATCCTTGAATAGGAATAACCTAAGAAAAATCAATTATTATTGGAAAAATTATCAGAAAGAGTGAAAATAAACGTTAATTTGTATAATATAATAACACGTGTTATTCTCCATGTCGATTCGGGGTAAAAGCGGACGATGATAATATTTCTTGTAATTCTTTCAGTTTCAGTTTCCGCCTGAGGAAGAATGAAAATGGATATGTTGGTGCGGTAGTAAATGTAAATGGTTGTTCAAAACAAAGAAATATTCAAGTTTAATTTGTTAGTGTAATTAAATTTTAAAAAAATAAGAACAAAACGAAATTCAAGGCAAGTGAAAATACTTTCTCCTTAAGACAATATTGCCCCACCAAGATATTAACGGACTACGACACTTGTCTCCCAAGATACAACGAATACAACTTCTGGTAGAAGTATTTCAAACCATAAGCAACAACGAACTTGGAATGAAATATTCTTTCCACACGAAAATGGTTTTAGAATGACTTTTGGAGAGTATTTTGTAAAAGTTTTTGATGTAATGCTCAATGCATGATATGAGATGTTTAATGGATATTTAAAGAATCATTTATATAGAAGATGAAAGGTTGTGAGTGAAATGTCGCATCCCAAACTCAGCAAGCTAGCCTATCGCCGACCTCTCGCTCGAGCGAAGTGACGCATTTTCATCAGAACTTCTCTCGCTAGTCTGTCGCTCTCATCGCTCGACTGAGCTCGAGCAATAGGTGAGAGATGGAGATAGTCATTCCCATGCATCTCCTTTTGTATTCAACTTTGGACTACAATTTCTTATTCATCCGAAATTGATTTTGAGATTCCAAATATACCACAACGATCTACTCAATGAGTAGAATAAGTTAGTCTATTTATATCATAATTGACTATCGGATCAAATCCGAATATTTGGTCAAAGTGACACAAAAGTCACTTTTCCATACTCAATATCATTCTCTAAACCAAATTCCAACAATCTCCCACATAAATGGAAATTCGAATATGCTCATACTATGCAGAAATATGATACATTATAGAGAGAGAGAGAGAGAGAGATAGCAGAAAAACACTGCATCATGTAATGTAGCTTCCGGCTTTGAACATTCCTTAATGAAATTCTATCGAATTTGCTTGCTAATTAGTGAGCGTAATATCTTGAACCATTTAGTCGTTGGTGTAAATCGAGACAATAATACTCACTAAGACATCTTTGGTAAATCGTTTATGGTTCTCACGACATGGTTCATTTTGATCCTGAACCACTTTTGTGTTTTATAAGTGTTTAGAAATTTCAGCCTTTGAACAATTTTCATTGAGGAGGACACACCTCACACTTACATTGACCTCCTATTAAGAGTATTCTATCATACTCTACTTGACTTAATCAAGATATATGAATAATTAAAAAGATATCTTAACATTAACATTCTGCATAAAGTACTTTAATTATCATAAGAATGAGTTAGGAAATATTTTCCTAAGTACTTCATTGAATCTTCATAACTTAATTGTCCCCTTGAACCAAGATCTTATGATCTCCGGTCAACAAGATAGTTTAAGTGATTTTACACCATCTGAAGAGCATAACTGAGAGCATAAATTTGGTGTTACAATGAACGTGTTCTGAAATCGCAAACTTAGTGTCCGAAGTTTAGATTAAACACTAATACCAGAGAGAAAGAATGCAAGTTCTCTAAAAACTAATTCAGAATAGATTAAAAACTTATCTTCGGATTGAAGAAGAACGGACGGGACATAAATTTACAAATAGGGAAGATTGTGTCTGAAGCTCTCAAAATAAATATCATTATTCTCGACAAATTTGGTGTTAGTATCATCCCTAATCTCCCCAATCACCCCCCGCTACAATGCAAAATGTAAAGACCCACAGCACCACCACCATGGAAACACTAGATTAATAACTAAAGAAACATTAGTAGTACATCAATTAACGAAAAACAAATTAATCTAGGAAATGACGTACATTTTCTCATCTTGGCCGGAGAAATCTCTCGAAATAATCTAATGAAAAATCACCGGGGAAAAATTCTTCTCTTCGCCGGAGACGTCTCACACGTCGGAAATTTTAAATCCCTGTCGAAAGGGTGTCAATGACCCGGGCTAACAAGATTAATTGTTCAAATGGACCTTATTATCATAAAACTAATTTTTATGGTCCGAAAATATTTCTCCACTTTTATACATAGTACAGATAGAATGCATTTCAAATTTAGAAAGTAAAAATTTTTACACTCTTCAACAATGCTATTTATTTTAGCTCTTCGTGTTACTTTTCTTAGGAAACATTTATTAATTTCTTCTTATTTTTTATTTAACATAGTTTTTATATGTCAATGACCAATCAAATAAAATATGATTTTGATAAATTAAGAAGTGAAGTATTGAGATCTATAATTTAATAAATGCATTTATTGAATAAAAAAAAAGGCCCAATATTCTTCTGGAGTGGCTGCAAATCACCTCTTGAGTATTTGAGTTACGAGAAGGAATTCTATTAAAAAAGGAAATAGAAAGTGAATTGACTTTCTTGAAACTTATTTTAATCATTAACTTTCTAAAATATGAAGTTGAATTTAGAGTCTCTCGAAGATACTAAAAAAAATGAAATAACATTATTCATCTTTAGTGCTAGTGTGATTATCACGCATCTAAATGGCGATGGACTTCATTTCCTAATTTCATTGTCCAATGTAATTGTGAGATAATGAATCAAAAAGCTCATTGTCACGTAACCTAATGAAGATCAATGAATAGCATTACTTTAAAACTAAGCAAGTTCTTCGTCTCAATTAATCTCCCACGTAGAAGATTATCCAAATCCACAATAATTTGTGATATAGTCCTCATGAAAGAACCAACCACCCAAATTAGTAAACAAAACCTAGATTCATAAAGTTAGATATGTGAGTTTCAAGCACATTTTACTTAGGAAAGAGGTTTTTATAGTCCTCGTGAAAGAAGTTTTTATTGTTGAGATGGATTCTGTAATAACAATAAAAAGATTAAGACCCTATTTGGTTTTGTTAAAAAGTATTTTTTAAGTAAATTTTGATAAAAGTTTGATGAAATTTGTGATTGAGAAAATGAGGATATTATGAAATTCCTAACTAAAATTAATCGTTTACTTTGTCTTGAATTTTTTATAAACTTTTTAACTAGAAATATGGTATAACTATGAACTTAGGAAGCGCACTAGCAAAGTATGTTGCGTGATTCTACTGTATTTTTTGTACTTGACTGGATGGATGATCGAAAGAGAATTTCGATTCAATCGATCAGGCAGTGGACGGTGTGCTTATCTTGTCTTCCTTTTTGTTGTAAAATAAACAAGATACCAAAATTTCTTTGATACCACTTGTTGTTAAATAAACAAGATACCAGAATTGTTTTGATACCACTTGTTGTGAAACAAACTACCGAATTGAGATGTTGAAGTTATATGACAAATAATAATAAAATATATGATCAAGTAAAGAGTAATAAAGACAAGAATATGACAAATGAAATAAGAGATTTTATTGACTCAAAAATAATGGAGAATATAGAAAAATTATAATAGATAATATAATTCTAGTAATTCATTTTCTCACTATTTAAATTGTAAAGAAGAGCCAAGTATATATAGACAACTATGTATGGAGACGTTCAAACCATAATAGATAAGTTATAGTTGAAGTAAAATACCAAAAAAGTGCTAAAACATGAAACGAGCTTGGGCCAAATAACATTGTCGCTCGAGCAATAAGCTAACGACAGATCTGTCACTCGACCTCCAGATGAGCGACCAAGTTTCGGGAGAAAATCTGCAAGTGTTGCTCGAGCGACCAGCTAGCGGTAGGCTAGCAAAAATGCGATGACTTTTCTTCCTGATCCATAATCTCAACCTCTTCAAGTCCAATACCAATTTTCAACTCTTAATGGGCTTCCAAATCAGAACTTCAACTTAACATATGACCTCAATAGTATTTCAAACTTGAATTCTCCTTGACGTGCACTTCAATTAGAATTTTTCAATACTTCAAAAAATTCAACAAAGAAATTTGGGGTTACACCTAAATTCCAACAATCTCCACGTTGACACGAATTTCACCAAGGAACGAATTGATTTTTTCAACAATAACCAAAAAAATTAATTTCTCAAGCAAAACACAATACTCCACCTCATCCAATGAATCCAAGTACTACTTTTGTAATATTATCTCAGATTCCAAAAAATCATAATAATTTTGAATTAACCAAAATGGGCTGTAACATACTCCAAAGTATAATCAATACCAAATGCTTTTACAGAAGGCCCCTTGCTAGATTGTACACCTTCTACTTCACTTAAAACATGTTCAACAAAATCAACATCCACATAGCCTTTTCCATTGGGCCCGTCCCTAATAATTGAATATAATGGCACCGTAAGTGATGGTGGCAAAGCGGTATTATCCATATTTCATGAACTCTACTTAGTAGTATTCTTTAAATCCGACCCTTTATGAGCTCCTAAATGTATTGTATCAAACTAAATGTCCACCACGGTACTGAACTTGTGCTAATTGACTCTTTTAGATTCTGTACAACTTTGTAAGATATATAATTGACACCGTTTCCGTCCCTCCAATACAATTTGGGCACCCTTACAAACCTTCAAAACTCCACTTCCACTTCCACTTCCACTTCCACCTCCACCAAAAAATTCATAACCCTTTGAATCAAGGATAGATAACGAGATAAGATTCTTCTTCAAATATGGAACATGTCGAACCTGATCAAGTGTTCTAATTGCCCCATTCAGGAGCTTCAATCTGACTGTACCAATTTCAACAGCCCAACAAGATGCATTGTTTCCCATAATCACGACACCTTTGTAAACAATTCCATATGTAGTAAACAAGTCCTTATTAGGACACATATGAAACACACATGCTGAATCAAGAATCCAATCATCTTCCTTTTAGACTTAATGTCAAAAACAGCTAAGAGATCTCCATCACCTACAACGTTCTCCGCGAGGTCTGCTTCGCCTGAAGTATCTGAATATCTATTTGCAGTCATCCTTTCTTTATTCTGCAATTTGTAGCAATCCTTCTTCAAGTGCCCATTCTTCTTGCGGTAGTTACAAATCTGATTACTAAACTTAGATTTCGATCTGCCCTTTCCAGAACCACCATGAGCAACCAGACATTCTCCATCTCTGGCCTCAAAAATCAAATGCTTCATCTTCTCTTTTGAATATAAAGTATCATATACCTCCTCCATGGTGAGAGTATCATGATTGTACAAGATCGTATCTCTAAATGGAGAAAACAAAGTGAGCAACGAACATAATACGATAAAGGCTAAATCTTCTTCATCATACTCTACTTCCAAAGTTTTCAAATCAACGACGATCTCTTTAAATATAGTCAAGTGATCTTCCAATGAACCTCTCTCTGCCATTCGATGAGAGTATAAACGCTACTTGAGGTTCAACTTGCTTGTTAGACTTTTAGTCATGCACAATTGCTCCAACTTCAACCATAAAGCAACTACTGAATTCTCCTTAAAAATGTCTTAAAGAATGATAGTTGATAGGTGAAGATAAATGTGAGAAACTGCATTTTTATCCTTCTGTAATTTCTCATTCACGACCAAAGTTGCTGATATCTTGTCAATTCTCAGCAACACATCATCCAAATTCAGTCGTACGAGTACTACACGCATCTTAACCTGCAATAACTAAAATCTAGTATTTCGATTCAAAAACAAAATGTCATACTTCATGAAAGTCATCGCAAACAAAAACTTCAAACAAATCAAACCTTGCGCTCTGTGAAACTGTTGAACATAGGCTCTGATACCACTTGTTGTAAATAAACAAAATACCAAAATTACTTTGATACCACTAGTTGTAAAATAAACAAGATATCAGAATTGCTCTGATATCACTTGTTGTGAAACAAACCACCGGATTGAGATGTTGAAATTATATGGTAAATAATAATGAAATATATGATCAATCAAAGACTAATAAAGACAAGAATATGACAGATGAGTTAAGAGATTTTATTGATTCAAGAATAGTGAAGAAGAGAGAAAAACTACAATAGTCTATAATTCTAATAGTCTATTTTCTCACTATTTAAATTGCAGAGAATAGCCAAGTATATAGAGGCAACTATGTAGGGAGACGTCCAAACCCTAATAGATGAGTTGTAATTGAAGTAGAATGTTAAAAATATGTTAAAGCGCGAAACGAGTTGGGTTGAATAACACTAGCGACAGGTCCATCGCTCGAGCAATATGCGAGCGACCATGTTTCGAGAGAAAGCCTGCAAGTGTTGTTCGAGTGCCCAACTAGTAGTAGGCTAGCAAAAATGCGGTGATTTTTCATCCCAGTCCATAATTTCAACATTTTTCAAGTCCAATGCTAATTTTCAACTCCCAATGAGCTTCCAAAATAGAACTTCAACTTGACATAGAATTCCAATAGTATTCCAAACTTGAATTCTCCTTGACGTGCACTTCAATTAGAATTCTTCAATATTTCAAACAATTCAACAAATAAATTCAGGTAACACCCAAATTCCAACATTTTTAAAAGCTAGGTTGGACTTGTTAACTCGATAAATAAATTCTTAGATTTTTGTTGGATGTTTTATCCTATTATTTGTCATTTCAAGAAACAAATCCCCCAAGACAAAAAGAGATTGGAAGAATTTGGTAGTGCCAATTCATTCCCATGACCCATTAACAAATTAGAATAAGGATCTTGTCACTTGTATATAAGTGATTATAGAAAAATTATTTAGAGTAAAATTAATGGATGCAAAAGTTGATTGTGCTTTAAATTAACAAATGATAAAGTACCATGTGACATTATATAATCTATTATGTAAATTTTAATGTATATGTAACAAGATCATTAGAATAATGCTATTTGTATAACGTATTCTGACAACATTGTTGACAATATTTGTACACTTTTTTGATTGAAAAGATAAGGGTGATTATGTTACCACCACAATAAGTATTTAGCACACCACAATTTTCTTATTTACTTAAATAACCATAAATAAAATGACATAAACATCCCATCTATTCGCTCGTATATTTATTCATTCCATTACGATCATCCGTACACCACAAAAGATATATATAACTCCTATTTAAAAATACAAATGCAAAGTTCATACATTAAAAGATTCAAACCACCACAATTATGTTTTATCTCGATTATGAAACACATAAATTCTTGAAATGCAGGTAAAGGAAAGTATTAACCAAAACTAATAACTATATCAAATATCGTGACAAACAAAATACAAATGTCGGTTGAATTAGCTACTAGCTCCATTCAAGTTAACGACAAGGTCCATATGTCAAACACCACCTGCCAAGAAAAGTATTACCATGTGCTGCTGCCTCCTCATTTCCTCATGTTGTTGCCTTCTCATGACCTCATTACCCCAATTGTTTAATGTGCATTGTGCTGGGTTGGGGCGTCAATTCTTGGGAGAATTGGTGTAGAGCAGAAAGAAGGGAAATGTACGACACTTTTTTTTTATTGTTTTAATTGAGTTAGTAAGAATTAAAATGGGTGGAGTTGTGGTGCAAGAAATAATATTTGTTGTAGCAATATAATTACCATTTTTAGTTATTCTTGGATTATGATTATTATTGTAAATTTTTTGTTTTGTATTTATTGAAAATATGTTTTAATTGTAGTATGATTATAATGTGGTGTAGGAAACAAAATTTGCTGTGATAATATAGAGGGTGTTTGGTATGGATTAAAAATTAGATTTTTAGTAGGTTGTGATAGAAATTTTTGAAAAACTGTGGGACCCATAAAAAATGTGGTTAATATTGATTGTTTGACTTTGATTTGGATTGAAATCTGATTTTAATCCGTACCAAACAGGGCATTAATTACCCAAAATATAATTATTTTTTTAAATTATTCGATGATGAGTTGACATGTCAACAGAATTGTTAAAAACATTATGCACCAAATCATAAAAAACATGATTGAACAAATTATACCAACCGCCCTCATCTTTTCGTGCCCATCTGCAAAGATTCCAAAAGCAAATTCTTCACCCCCAACAAAAACACTTGTGCGTGTATTCCCTTCGAAAAACTTCTCGTTCTTGTCGATTTTAAGGTACTACGTTGTGAATTCGCATTACCTTCTCCTTCTACTGTAATAATCCGATTTTACGACATCAGGGTTAGTGAAATTTTCGGAAAAAGAAACGATTTTTACAGATGAAATTCGGGAAAGAGTTTGGGATCCATTTAGAAGAAACACTGCCGGAATGGAGGGACAAGTATTTGTGTTACAAGCCTTTAAAGAAGCTCCTAAAAAATATCCCGGCAGCCGATCCGCCGAAGGACGGAGATGGGTTGGCGGCGCAGTTGCCGTCAGCCGAGCTCCATGATTGGTTTGTTGGGATTCTTAACGAAGAACTCGAAAAGTTCAACGATTTCTACGTCGATAAAGAAGAAGAATTCATCATTCGCTTCCAGGTTAATTCTTGATTTCATGTATATCAATACTATACTGTGCACACTATTTGTAACTATAACTGAATCTATTTTGTGGGGGTGGGTTATTTGGTCTGTGAAATTGTTTTTTATTCCTATTGTCTTTACAATTTTAACCCTATTCAAGTTGGATAAATAGGCACTATTTGTATCTTGATCTTGTAGCTGAAGTTACAGCAGAAAATTTGTTCAGTGTTAGGAAACTGCGTCGTTTATTGATTTAGATCTCGTTGATTTTTTTCTTAGTTTGGTGTGTTTATTCAGTGCTTCTTGAAAGAATGGAGAAGTTGTACCAGAGAGCTGAATTCTGATCCAAACATTGAAGACTGCTGAGAAAGAATTGACATATTTAGTCCCCGGTTGACAACCATTCTTTTAATACTCTTTTTTCCTCGTACTCATTTTCAACAACACATTCTCAAAATAAAATATTCATTCACTTAAAACAAAAAATTTTCTCTACTTTTTATCCACATGTTCTCCAAAAAACTGTTGTTCCAAAAATCTTTCCAAAAAAAATTCTGTCAAACATGGGCTTATTTGAATGTAATAGTTAATGTGGAAAATACGAAGTAAATATTGATAAGAGATTGGGAGATCAGATTCATTTGGAAGCTATATAGAAATCAGAGCAATTGAGATAACATGAGATTATAAAAGTTTTTGAGGAGACGCTTTGCTCTATAATAGTTGCTCAAATAGGAGTGAGATGAAGTAATAACATTTAATGGTTTGTTTGATGAGGTGGATTGAAAAATAAGCTACATTTTGTCTATTGTATCAAACATACCTTTGGTAAGTTGGGTAGTACAAAATAATATTTTTGGCGTAATCAAATATGTCATAGGATATGTTTAAATTACCAGAGCTTGGAATCAATGATACGTGCATAAATGGGCTTCAGGGAGACTGGTGGAGGTCAAGAGTGGTTGGTGTGTGTGATGGGGGAGAGAACAGCAAACTTCCTTGAGTTGGGCGTTTTTACATATTATAGTCAATTTAGTGTTCCCAACTCCCAAGCACTCAATTGGATTGTCTATTGGTTCCGACCAATTACGTATTTACAGAAGGTAGTTAAACATCTGTTCCAATCGGAAAACAGACCTGTTCAAAGCAGATTGTAATATAGTATATTAGTGATGTAGTATCTTCGATAGTTCATTTGCACCAAAATAGGATATTTTAACCACTTACTAGCTATGATTGGTAACATAAGATTCTTTTGTACTTCCTCTTTTCTTTTCCGTGGATGAAGCAAGCCATGGAACCAGAGATTCAACTGAAGCTTTTACCACAGACTTGTTTAAAAGACCGGATGGTTTTCAACTGTTTTAACTTACTGAACGCACATGGCATGTTTGGTAGGTTGAAAAGAAATAAATTTTGTCCATTGTACTCTTCAGTAAGTTTTGAGCTTACAATTTAGCTCTATGTGATACAGGAGTCTTCTCTTGCAAGATACTATCAGAAAGTGGATGCATCTTCTTTAAGGTGCCACACACCATTAGAAATAATTGGTTGTGCTGATAATGTGTCCCGTATGCTCAATTGAATAGACATAGGGTTCTCAATTATAGCAGAGTGCTTTGAGTGCATTATAACTATTATACATTTTTTCTTTTGGAGGAAAAAAAAAAAAAACTGATACATTTCTGTAACCTGTAGTTGCCTTAACTTTATTTTTAAGGCACTCAGAATAGCACTGAAACAGAATATAAAATTCCAGATATGAGGTTAGCCGGATGATAGGTAACCTGTATTTAGGAACGGAAACTGGTAAAATTTAGTGCACTAAGGTTCATCAGTTTTGCAAACTTCCTTGAGTTGGGCGTTTTTACATATAGTCAATTTAGTGTTCCTAACTCCCAAGCACTCAATTGGATTGTCTATTGGTTCCGACCAATTACATATTTACAGAAGGTAGTTAAACATCTGTTCCAATCGGAAAACAGACCTGTTCAAAGCAGATTGGTAATATAGTATATTAGCAGCAAATTCCATAAAGTGTTTGTTTAGTGATGTAGTATCTTTGATATTTCATTTGCACCAAAATAGGATATTTATGATTGGTAACATAAGATTCCTTTGTACTTCCTCTTTCTTTTTCGGTGTCCTTTCTCCGTGGCTGAAGCAAGCCGTGGAACCAGAGATTCAACTGAACCTTTTACCACGGACTTGTTTAAAAGACCAGATGGTTTTCAACTGTTTTAACTTACTGAACGCACATGGCATGTTTGGTAGGTTGAAAAGAAATAAATTTTGTCCATTGTACTCTTCGGTATGTTTTGAGCTTACAATTTAGCTCTATGTGATACAGGAGTCTTCTCTTGCGAGAAACTATCGGAAAGTGGATACATCTTCTTTAAGGTGCCACACACCATTAGAAATAATTGGTTGTGCTGATAATGTGTCCCATATGCTCAATTGAATAGACATAGGGTTCTCAATTATAGCAGGGTGCTTTGAGTGCATCATAACTATTATACATTTTTTTCTTTTGGAGGAAAAAAAAAATCTGATACATTTCTGTAACCTGGAGTTGCCTTAACTTTATTTTTAAGGCATTCAGAATAGCACTGAAACAGAATATAAAATTCCAGATATGAGGTTAGCCGGATGATAGCTAACCTGTATTTAGGAACGGAAACTAGTAAAATTTAGTGCACTAAGGTTCATCAGTTTTGCAAACTTCTGCCTTTTTTGTCATTTATTTGTCAATTCAAATCTTAATTATTGAATTCTATTTAGCCTTGTTTATTCCATTCCTTTAAAAATGGCTGCAAAAGAAAGGTAACAATAATATCGTAGATAATATAATCTATTGGTTAGCAGATCAAACGGGAAGCATCATTTTGGTGGAGACCGAAAAATATGTTGATTTGGCATTCATCACCTTCCATTTTTGCAGGAGTTGAAGGAAAGAATTGAACGAGTGAAGGAAGAAGGCGGTAGAGACGGAGCCTTCAGATCAGATACTGAATTCAGTGAAGAGATGATGGACATACGTAAAGACTTTGTTGCCATTCACGGGGAAATGGTTCTTCTGAAAAATTACAGCTCTCTTAATTTTGCTGGTAAAGATGCTGCTTCACATTTGTTTCCCTATGATTATCTATTACAGGTTGCACCTGGGAATGGTGGTTCCCGGTTTCTAAGTTTCTGAAAAACTAATGATATAGCTTCATATACCGTGATTTTCTTTGTACTAAGAGCATGTTGGGCTAAGCTTGAAAGAAAAAGTAGAAGTTGCTACCAATTTTTTGTTTCACAAACATGCTTGAATATGTTAAATTTTTCTTAGTTTTTAAGCAAAAAAAGTAAACTCTTGGCTTGTTATGAAAATTATTGACTTGCTTATTATTTCCAACTTTGCCACTAAAAGATTTTATTTATTTCAAACTTACTACTTGTGAACAATATTTTCAAAACTTAGCCGATCATGCTCTTACTTGCACGATATTGGAACTCTGAAATGTATTTGCATATTTGATTAGGTCTTCTTAAGATATTGAAAAAATATGATAAAAGAACCGGGGGATTGTTACGCCTACCATTCACACAGCTTGCTGTTCATCAGCCCTTCTTCACGACTGAACCTCTCACGCGATTAGTTCATGAGTGTGAGGAAAATCTTGAGCTCCTCTTCCCACTAGAAGCCGAGGTTGTCGAGTCAACTTCCATTGCGCAAGATCAGATGGACACAGTTCCTAGTAACTCTTCAAATAATTGCCTCGAAACAACCTTGTCGCTCGGGGAGGAGACTGTAGATATATACCGAAGCACCCTTGCTGCAATGAGAGCTATAAAGGGCCTTAAAAAGGCGAGCTCTACCTGTAATCCGTTATCATTTTCATCTCTCTTTGGGAACCTGGATAATGACAATACAGGTGCTGTAACAACTGCAAACTCACCATCTGATTCTTTCGCAACATTGCAAAACGGGGACGAAGCGAATGAAGATGTGGCTGATGCTTCCAAATAGAGATTAGAATTTTGGTTTGTGAATTTTGTTTTAATTTGCAATAAGCTTCCGACTAAATGTAGAGTGCAGCATTGAAGTGTTGCTATATTTTTGTTGGATCTAAGATTGTACAATAAATTTAAAGTCTTTTCCGTTTCGAATTTATTTTAAACTTATTTTACAATATTGATATTGGGAAGTTGGGCTATATTTAATATTCAGGATAATTGCTTTAACTCTCTTAATAATAAATCTACAATGAACAAAATGATGTGGTGAAAGAAAATTTATGTAGCTGATTACAAGTTCATTGAGATGCATTCAGGTGTACCATTCAATATTTCCAAATGTAATGATGAGAAATTCATATTTGACATGAACATATTGATTACAAGTCGTGTTTGGGTAAACTACTCTTTTAAATCAACTTACAGAGAGACTGTTTATAAGCTCATGGGACCGGAATATTACGAACAGTATAGAACCCAAAAAAAGGAGGGTTTCCATGCATCTGGCCTAGCCATTCCATGCTTTCGTTTTACTTTTATATTGAGGTATTTTTCCTGTCTTCTGTTCTTGACATTTTGTACTGTCATCCCTCCTCCCCTGGAAAAAAAATGAGAACAAAGAATTCTCCTACATTATCAACAGGTAAGTTTGCAGTCACATAACATATGCTTGTAAGGAACTCGCACCTCAGATAAAAATGACAGTGCACAGACAAAGTAGAAAGACATTCAGTACAGGCATCACAAGGTCATTGCAGCAATCACAGCTGTAGATGATTGAATCAAATCTCTCACCAAAATATCACAAATCCCTCAATATCACAAAGAAACACAGCACTGGTCTGATTCAATAGGCTTTGTTGCAGGCATTCAGACGTATTTTACACCATGTTCTTGCATCAGGGGAAAGGCTATGCAGCAATGGCATGAGAAAAGTGATGTAAATTCTTAAAAATGAATGCAGCAACAAGAGCACAATGCAGGCCATTCGTCGAGCAAACTACCGTACAAGAACAATCAAAACAAAGTTCACAGGCAATGACAACCATTTTCAGCCTATAGGCTCAGTAGTTACAAGTAGCAAACAGCATCTCAGATCATAAACATAAGCTTAGGCTTCCAAAGCGATAAAAAGACAATCACTGCAATTAACATGGAATAAAGATGCACTATGTATTTAAACCACATCATCAAACGAACAGATAAGCATTAAAAACACACTGCCCACATATAGAGGGGAATTCATTAGCACGAAAAAGCACAAGATTTCACACACACAAATTGGGCCAACAAGGCCAATACAAAGTTGCTGATCTTAGTTTGAACAAACCCATAAAAACAAAGATTCCTTTGAAGGGAAATAACCCTGCCCTTTATTTAATATATCAATATGGCAAGAATTCTCTTCACAGGGCCATAATAGTTTTGCTTAATCATCATAATGCTTGCGGTGGTGATGGTGCCTGTTGCGACGCTTCTCCTCATCCTCATCCTCCTCGTCCGAGTTTTCACCACCCTGCAAATGGCAGAAGATGAGATCAGAAAAATGAAAAGTTCTGCACCATAATTCAATAAATAATTTGGTGTAATATTGTTACCCTTGTATGTAAGTTCTCTCTATCCACTCAAACTTATGTTAGCAAGACCCAAATAAATAAACAAAACTTTTGAGTATTCTATCGATTATGCGAGTTCTAATATAATCCACGATTTTCATAGTAAGCAGTCAACAGCTCACTTGCTAGGTTGTTCTCCACACTTTCTTTCCTTATTAGTTTTAATTACTCGTTTTCAATTGCTGGGAAGAGAGTAGGGTTGGAGAGACTTAATTGCTCGGCAAATGGCAAATGCATCACATACAAAATACATATTTCTCACCAACAATTTGAGCATCAACCACATTTTTTAAAAAGCAGATTTGTACGTACATCGATTTCATTTTCTCAAAAAATAATTGCAAACCAGGCAAAAACAACATGTGATGTAATGAAGCTAAACAAGCCATCTAATTCCTTTAAGCTAGACTATAAACCAGGATATTTATTGCATCAGATTTGATCACATTTGCTTATGGATATCTTAAGCAATCAATTAAACTATAGAACCATCTAGACTGACTGAAACAAATAATATTTTTTTCTTGTTAAAAGACATTAAGTTAGGACGAGAAAAGAGAGATGCTCACATGTTTCTTGCGGCCATAGCCCTCGTCTTCATCACCACGCCTTTCATAGCTGGGCTTCCTGTATTCCTCCTCCTCGGACTTCCCATAGCTTGTCTTCTCCTCTCCATACTCAGTCCTCTCTGACCTCCCGCCATACCCATAGCCCCCACCACCTTCCTCTTCCCCGTAGCTAGTCTTTCTTCCATACCCACCCGATCCGTACTCTTCAGACTCGGTCTTCCTCACGTAGCCGGACCCATATTCAGAACTTGGCTCCTCATACTCACTCTTCTTTCCATAACCCCCAGATTCAGTATATTCCGACCCGGGTCTTCTATTGTACCCGGATCCGTACTCTGAAGGGGGTTCCTCATATTCACTCTTTCGCCCATGCCCGGATCCGTATTCAGAAGTGGGTTCCTCGTACTGCGGTTTCCGCCCATAGCCGGATCCGTATTCAGAAGGGGGTTCCTCGTATTGCGGTTTCCTCCCGTACCCGGATCCGTATTCAGGACTGGGTTCCTCGAACTGTGGTTTCCGTCCATAACCGGATCCATACTCCGAAGAAGGCTCCTCGTACTCAGTTTTCCTACCATAACCGGATCCGTATTCAGAACTGGGTTGCTCGTACTGTGGCTTCCGCCCATGCCCGGATTCATACTCCGAAGACGGTTCCTGGTACTCTGGTTTCCGACCATACTCCGACCCAGGCCTCTCATAACCGGAATCATGTTCGGGTCTTCCAGATCCGAACCCTCCAGGTGGAACACCACCATACTCACTCTCTCCACCAGGCTGAAACCCATAATTAGGCTTGGGTTTATCATGCCCATATCCCTCCTCCGGCGGTGGCGATTCCCCATAAGAAGGAGGTCCTGGTCGGGGCTTACAACGTACGTAACTCTTGTACTCGTTGTCCAAAGCCTCATCAGCATAGGCAGATGGTTCAGCATGGGAGGTGAACTGGGGACGATCATAGTCAAACTCATCGGAACCAGAGGTGCTGGGATAGCATGTCTCCTCCGACGGCGGAATTGGGCGGCCGTAAGTCAATGCGATGTCGTATCCTCCACCGTACGGGGTGGGATCGAACTCGTCGAAGTCGTCAACATCATCGTCGGCGACAAGGTGTCCCTTCGGAAAGTAAGACATGGTTGATTGATTAGTATTTCTTGATCTCGTGGCGTTTTTTGGATTGATTTGTGATTGGAGTGTGATTTGTAGAATGTGCACTGGATTATTTCACTTCTGATTTTACGAGAATACCCTTGAATTGATGGAGATTCGATTCAAGGTAACTAAGGACAGGTGGAAGTAATTAATAATCAATAATTATTGCTTGATGAAGTGAGTGCACCTAAATGGATTAATCTCGGTTCACACACCGCTTGCCGACTCTTAGGTGGATCCTGCCTGCATTCATAGATCTCTTGCCGACTCTCACGTGAGGTGACCTGATTAAGAAGTGAGTTGTGCTATGAGTACCCATAAATATATATTTATATATATATTTATATATTTTAATGGTGTATTAATAAGAATATGTTGTTAAAAAATAAAAATTGTATTACGTATAATATTATTTTATAAAAGAATGTATAATTAAAATGTGGTCAAAACAATATTAAAAAATACATTTTTTCTCCAAAAAATAGGGTTCAAACAAGGGTTTAGTATGTCCACATTCGATAGGAATTTATATCAAGTTTTTAATTAAAATTTTATAAATTTCATTAATATATTTTATATGATTCACAACTTTTTAATCGCACATTTCATAAAATTTTATTAAATTTTACTAAAAATCTGATTTTAATTCCTATTTTGAAGAAGGGTTACATTTGTTAGTAAATCGACTTTTCTAACATGCAGTGGTAGTGGATGGTGCCTCGTGGGTGTTGATATCGCGTTGGAGATGTGATTTTTGACCTTTCATAAAAAAAAAATTGTCTAAATATTTAGAAAAGAATTAAGATTAGACATCCTAACACTTCATCTAACGTGCATGTGGCCTTCTAACCGTTGAAAGTAAGATTTCGGATCCTTAACTTGTCTATCTCTTTCACTTTGAGTCCTTATGTGACGAAGATTTTATTATTGAAAGTATCATTTTTTAATTAAAATGACGATTATATTCTTACTCTAAGATAAGTTAAATTTCAAGAAAGTAATAGAAAATAACAAAATAAGCTGTCACGTCCTGAGAACCACCATTCAAATTGAAACAACTCCACTCATTATGATTCTATAGTTTTATACTTTGTTTTCTTCACTTTATTTAACGGGTGTGGCTAGTAGATTGAGAATGGTTGATTTAAACTTATGTTGCTCATGTAATTAAGTGTCGAATTGATCCACTATTCGTCTCTTTTGGCACTTGAATTTAATGTCAACTGCTTCAAGCGTAATTGGTGCAGTTTTCCATATGATTAAAATAGAAAATGCTATACATTCTTAGTGGTATATGCACATATACATCTTTGACTACTCCTTTCAATTGATTGAAAATTGTTGATTATAGTGGGTATGATTCTTACCTAAATTGAAGATGCTTAGTATTACTCTAGTCAAATAGCATTACTCAATTAAAATAACATATCTTCCGTATATATTCTTACGGTTCATAGTGAAAAATATATTATAATGCATTTCGAAAAAGTTTTCAATAAACTTTCTGGATTGTTGCTTAATCCATGGACATGCAAGAGACAATTGACGAATTGAAACATTTTAGTAGCCAGAGAAAAAGTAAGCAAAAGTTATTCGCGTAATAGTGAAGAACAAAATGAGAGCAACCTAAACTAAGAAAAGAGATTATGAGAGAGCAATACAATCCTATTGCATCTTAGATGGCGAAAATCCAATAGCTGAAAGTATCACTAACTTAAGCTCTGATCCGAATAGCATGATACACGTGGAATCCATTGTGAATCAATTAAAACTACCTTACAAGTCAAATACTTCTTGGTGATCCATAGTGAAGTAGTACTGTAAGGGAAGAGTAAAAAGAAACCCCCATGTCCTTCTTCAATTATGGGTGCCTAGATATCTACTGTAAGCCTTTTCTCGTTTGAACTTCGTCCTTTTTAGGCTATTTCATCCTAACATACAGCTAAATGGATTGATCTTATCAATGTTAGTAATTAAGCCCCTATTTAATTAAAATTTCAAGTCAAATTCAATAATTAATTTTAACAACACATTTCATGGGACCACAACTTTTCAACGATACATTTCATCAATTTTTATCAAAATATACTAAAAATCTGATTTTTTTTTTTTTGTATCTCTACCGAACAGGAGCTAAATTTATATTTGGAAATTGATCGAGTAAATTAGTTAAATATATTTTTTATGCACAAAATATGGATCGATGCCTTACAAGACGACTACTAATTCGCAGAATTATCTTTCCAACCTTTGTGTGGGTGTGTGTGTGTGTGAAAACTACAAGTCCACGCTTTTTGGTTTAAATAAAGAGATCATTCCAAAACCCAAAAGCACGACAATTCCCCCATTCAAGCTTGTAAAAAAGCGACTTCCTCAAGCCAACGAGATTCCACAAACGCTTTTAGTTCAGAGAGACATTCAGGAGCAAATCCGCTGTGAAGACAGCAAAGAGTGTAACGATCAACTTCTACTTCATCGTCTTGGCCAAGGTTCGATTCAATCTTCCACAAATCATTTTTCTTCAATTAGGGTTTTAAATCTTAATTCATCTTCACCAAATTAATACTGAGAGTTTATTTATGTTACATCTATGGTGACATGTGCTGCCGCATTTTTTATTGTTTATTTTTTCTTTTGACTTCACGAAACCCAAGTCTTGACTAATTTGGCGGTGGAAATGAATACGTGTTTTACATATTCTACTGCTGGGTTGGATATGAAAGCCACCCGAGGATACTGAAGAAGGAAAGCATAATGATATTGTTGATTTGTTAGTCTCTGTTTTTTTTCTTTTTAATTTATGGACTGAGCAACTTAAACCCTTTTCTTTTTTTTTTTTGCAGCTGATGTTTCATTGGATTATTAATTTTGAAAGTCGGTTTTTGCTCCGAATGGACATTTAAGTTAATGGTAGTTCTGGAAGTTTAGAATTTTAAGAGGTTTTTTGGGATTCTGGAGGAATGATTCTATCTGCGCTTTTAACTTCAGTGGGAATCAATGTTGCCCTTTGCTTGCTGTTTTTGGCTCTGTATTCTATACTGAAAAGAAAGCAAAGATATGCCAATATTTATTTACCACGCTTGGTTTCTGAGGGGATATCCCAACTGGGAGATGGGTATAGCTTTGAAAGAATATTGCCCTCTATCAATTGGGTGAAAAGGGCATGGCAGCCCTCAGAAGCGGAACTTTTGGCAAATTCAGGATTTGACGCTGTGGTCTTTATGCGCATTATTACCTTCGGGTTAGTAAAAAATAACTTTTTTCTACTCTATCATTAATTTATGTGAAGGTATGAATATGTGAGTGCTTACAGGCCTCTTGATTGCTGATGAATGAGTGCATATCTTGGGAATTGTAATTTGACCTTTTATTTTTAAGTAGACTTGTTCAAGGAAGAAAAAAAGAATGAAATACCAACATTAATAAAGTAAGTAAAGTTATTTAATATCCGGAGAAAGAATTAGCGTCTCCTGTGAACATATTTCGTGAATTGAACATGTCAAGTGTTATTGGCCATGGTATCCCTTTGAATCATATAATATGATTTATAAAACACCAAAGAAAACCTTTTCCATCGTTTGATTTTGAAACAAAAAATGATGCAAATACTTATGCATAGGATGCATTTCTTAATTTACATATCCCTTTCTATTTATTTCTCATGATATTCAGCTGTTTTAAAAAATTAGATTTGATTTTTGTTCTGTTATAAAAGAAAAGGCGAGGAATATTATTTTCCGTTGTATTCTTCTTTCCATTATGAGTCTCAAGTTCTAAATGGAGTCTTAGGATTCTAGTGTAGTTGGTGATGTGTGGTGAGTATTTAGCCAGATGCCAACTGGTTAAATTGAACACTTCCAAGAATGCCTCAATTCACGATCCACAAGCACTGTTTGTGGATTAAGCCCCATTTCTATAAAGTGATTATTTTCCACGATGTTGTGACAAGTTTCAACTCATGCATTTTCTTATTTTCTGTATCGTATATTATCTAGCCTATAATGGATTATTTTTTTCCCTGTATTTTTACAGTTTGAGAGTATTTGGAGTTGCTGCTATAATCGGGATTTGCGTCCTTCTTCCATTCAATTATATGGGGAATCAGCTAAATATTGACTTTACAGACTTGCCAAACAAGTCTCTGGAGTCATTCAGTATCTCGAATGTTGATGATGGGTCAAACAGGTGACAACTACATGGCATAATAAACTCAAATTTTATTTTCTGGTACTGAACTAATGTCATTAGTTACATCCAAGGTTACCTGGCAACCATATTGTTGACCTTTTTTTTGGCCCCACTTGCTAGCCTATTTCCTTCACTTTCTATTATTGATAGGTCTATCCAACTTTAAATACTGACTTCATTATCATTCCTTTTTTAGTTTTGGATGTGGGTACCAATAATGATGGATCCACTCAATGCTTTGCATCTTTCTATTTAGGTTAAGAAGTGACAATCATTTATTTATTTATTTTTTATCTGTGTTTCAAAGGTTATGGGTACACTTCTCTGCTGTTTATGTTTTCACTGCAGTAGTCTGCTATTATCTTTACTCTGTAAGTATATTGTGTGTGTCTACCTTTTTCCTGGTTTATTTATTTTCACTTTTGTGAAGTTAGAAAAACTAACCTGTTGGTGAGTTACTGTTTTTTCTGCAGGAGTATGATTACATTTCATGTAAAAGGATTGGTTATTTCTATTCATCAAAACCTCAGCCGCACCAGTTCACTGTTTTAGTTAGAAGTATACCCAAGTCTTCTGGGAGTAGCTTCAGTGAAAGTGTTGAGAGCTTTTTCACTGAATATTATTCTTCTACCTATCTTTCCCATTCTATGGTTCGTCGGACAAGCAAACTAAAAGGGCTCATTGTAAGCATTACATGAAGTTAACATATTAATCAAAAATGTTCTGGAAGATGATAGGTTTACCGTTCTTCCATTTTTTTTTTTATTTTTCTCTTTTTACTTGCACTAAATTTATGTTCCACACATTTGTTTATTTGGAAGACAAATGATACTTTCTTGGTGGACAAAATCTCTGTTGACATATCTATTTCCATATTAATTGCAGTTTGTGGCATTTTTTTTATATATAAAATTTAGAGTGTAAAAGAACACAGTTATGCTATTGATGCATTAAAAATTTCTGTGGTTTTTGTGCCTTGAAACTTGTAAGGAAAGTGATATTGGGAATGATGAGATCGAAAACATGGTTGTCATCTATATATTATTGTTCAGGACTTCAATACAAAGTTTTCATGCACCCAACTAGTTTCATCACAGGCCAAGCTTTCAATCACCGAGATGTTCAAAGAGAAGCCCAGAATATTAAGAATTAATTAATATAGTTAGACCAATCAACAGTGATAATTATGAGAATTAATAAAGATTACGTAATTATTTGGGAATGTTTTTCACTTGGGCCTCTATTTATCTTCATATTGCATCTGTTTATTTGCTTTATCCCTTGAACAACTCGTAAATCACAATGCATAAGTACATGTTAATTTGTAGAACTAAGGCCTTCCAAATTGCTCCATTTGGAAGATATAGAAAGTTTAGGATGCACTCAAGTGGTGTAGTAGCTGATAGGTTATTCGTCTAATCATTATCATGCATAATGGTCAAAGCTATTGTTATGACCATATGATGCTTTTGCATTGGATTAAAGTATGAAAATTTTTAATGGATCATAAATTCATTTTCCAGATTGAGAGCTAATCTTGGAAAGACATTAGATATGGTATGGTGTCTGTTTTAAATATTTCTGAAATCAATTGTTCCAAGTGCTTACAATGGTATGTCTAGAAAAAATTCTTTTGAAAGTCAGCCTGTGGAAGTACTTCATTCAGACATTTGAGACTTTTTGAAGGAGTACATAACTTTCTTCTTCTTAATTGACACCATGGAATGAATATTAACCTTCCTTTAATAATTATTTATGTGCACTGCAGATTTTTGTTCCTATATTGAATAGGAGAATCCAGATTTAGACGCCAGACTTACAGATTTTTCTTAAATTCTGCGACCATCGTAATCAGTATTTTTTATTGCATTTGACTTCTGATATGTGTTATGGCATTCCTTCTAGAATAATGCAGATAAGTTGTCTAGAAGGCTTGTTCACTTGAAATCTAAAAATGATACTCAACAAAGATTTGGTCGAGCTGGTTTTATGGGACTTTTTGGGGGTAGAGTTGATCTTCTTGATAGCTGTGAGAAGAAGCTAGAAGATATGGAAGACAATGTGAGGACAGAACGATCTACAATTGCTGGAAAGGTAATTATGAATATGATGCAATTATGTTAATAATTGCAATTTACTAAGCTAAAAACGGTAACTATACCAATATACAAAACTAATCAATTTCCATGGATCTGAGAATTCAATGCCATAGATTTGGGAATTTCAGAACTATAACAGCAAATTTCCTTCTCTGAAGTTGACTTTCTCCATGCTGCTCCTGAAGCTGGGTTAAAGATATCTATGAAACCTGGCCTGCTTGCCAAGGAATGAAAAGCTTGCTTTCGTAGTCCCTAATTAAGTATGACTTTGGCTTTTATGTGTTTCTTGAAGAGACAAATGGGGCATATATCAAGCCATTCTCTTACTTCTCCTCCATGAAGTGCCTATCAATCTCTACGATTGTCTTTGATGGGATTATGCACAACAATAATAGCTGCTTTATAACTCAATAGAGCTTCAAAGGATCATCAATAGCCACCTTTAATCGTATTCCTTGTCTCATAGTCCTGAATTTTGCTTTTGCACTATATCCGGCAACCACCAATGGAATTGCAGTACCAAGGTTGATTTTTTGTCAATATATGCCAGCCCGGTCTGCATCACAATTTGCTTCGACACTTGAGGTCATCATTCTTGGAGAACATTGAACCTTTACATGGCGTACTTTTTGATAAGTACCTGAACAATTATCTAATTCAAGACAATAAGGAAGAATGGAATCACTGTATTTTGATTATCAACTAGCAGAATGAAGTACACTCAGTTCTGTAATTGTAAAGAAGAAAATGAAATACAGATATTTGGCATTCGAGAGGCCAATTCTCTCCTACTGTTCCACTAATTTCTGCTTGCTATTCAAGTCAGCCACACTCTTTTTTATACTTGGTTGTCTGTCCAACTCCTCAATGTGCATGTGGTATTTCCATCAATTTCCCTAATCTGCCCTTGCTCCTTCTTACGCCTTTGGTATGTTATGTGGACTGCGGGTCTATCACTTTTTTACATATCTCAAAATCTTCATTACTGCATCCATATGCTCCACTTGGAGATTGCATAAACTAACTGATGAATCTTATTTCAAAGGCTCGCGTGGTGTGAGAAAAGTGAATTAGCTTGCCCACTTGCTTTTGATATCTTTCTTCGTCAACTATCTTATTTTCTAATGTTGCCCCAAGTTTTTTTGTGAATCTTTTTGGTTGATATCTTTCCATTTTTCAGTGCTCAGCTGCCACTGGAGTCCTACTGACGTAGAACTTAACAATTTGGCAACGAACAATTGAATAAGAAAAGGAAAGAGAAAGAAAAAGAAAAAGAAAAAAAGGTTTCAAGAAGAAAGAATTTAGGGCAAGAGAAAATCAATTTATTTCATAAATCCAAAGGTACTTATTACAGTGAATAAGCCCCTTTTTATTGGACAAATAAGCTAAATCAAAAGAACTTCTAATAAACTAGAACTTTATCAAAATATACAAACTAATCTAATCCAATTTAAACAAACATAATCCTATCTAAATTTTATCTTATCTTCGGTTCCCATCACCCACATCCACCATTATCTGAGGTCTTACTTCCTTTATCCTAGTTCTGAATTGATGAGCTTTAAGTTGAATGAGAAGGGTGTCTTACGGCCTCTGGAAGTCACAATCCACGTCCATCCATATTGAATAACAAATTTCACTCTTTCATCCCTAGGAAGGAATAGGGTCATAATGCACCAGAAACTCTCTGGCTCTGATACACATTAAAACCTGTTTTTGCCTTGCTCCCTTTTTTAGTATTATCAAAGTATCAAACTACAATGGATATCTATGCAAGGAAAAAAAAGGGTAAAAATGGTAATTGTACAAATATACCCAATCAAATTCCATATATATCAAAATCAAATCCTATGGATTCGGGAATCAAATCTCAGAACTAAGTATACCTCTTGGCTGACGAGTCATCAAATAATCATTTGCCTGCGTGAAGAAATTTGCTTGAATTCTGAAGATTTCAAACTATGGCGCAATAAACTAAACGATGCTATATCTGTTGTATTTTTGTCCCAATGATAGAAGTTGGTATTGGTTAATTTGTATAGATGATAAAAGTCACATGCTGACATCTAGGATTTTTAGCACACCAAAAGCTTTTGAGCCACTCCATGTTCTGGGCTGTGTAGGTTTTCTTGAAATTATGATTGAGTATGTTTATAACTAAGGGTTCACTTAAATCTGCATGTCTAAAGTTTACTATATTGATTTTTCTAAGTCAGCTAACTCCATTACTGTGAAGAGGTCTCACTTGCAAGCATTCTTCTTCATGTTGCCTGGTCTTATGGATGTTCTCAATTCATATTTATCTTTCCAAATTATGTTTTTGGACAGTGTCTCATATACTATTATCCAATTCTGTTTTTTCATAGGAAGTTCCAGCTGCTTTTGTGTCCTTCAAGTCTCGCTTAAGTGCTGCAATAGCTACACACATTCGACAAGGGGTGAAGCCTACAGAATGGATTACTGAGCCAGCTCCTGATCCACAGGATGTCTATTGGCCCTTCTTTTCTGCATCATTTTTGAAAAAATGGATGTGCAACCTTGCAGTTATTGCTGCATGTGCTCTTATTACTATTCTATTCCTTATACCTGTTATCATAGTGCAAGGTCTTACAAATTTGGAGCAGTTGGAGATCTGGTTCCCTTTTCTTAAAGGCATACTTAGTATGTAAGTTGTTGTGTTTCAGTTTTTGTGCTCCACCAACACAGTTAAAATGTCTAGTACTTCTTATTTCTGAAAATAATATACAGGAATTTGACTCGCGCGCGCGCACACACTCACACATTTAAGTTTCTACTTTATGCAATGTCCATGCATTGTGATGTAACAAGGGCATATGATCTCATAGTAATATAAGGTTTCTTGTGTGTGCAGAAAAATTGTCAGCCAAGTAACTACAGGATATCTTCCTAGTCTCATTCTTGAGATGTTTTTATCTTTTGTGCCACCTGTCATGGTTGTGTTATCCTCCATACAAGGGTATATTGCCCTCAGTCAGATTGAGAAAAGTGCATGCATTAAAGTTCTGTGGTTCTTCATATGGAACATCTTCTTTGCAAATGTACTGTCAGGATCAGCTCTCTACCGGGTTGAAGTCTTTCTTGAGCCCAAAAGAATTCCTGAAATATTAGCTGTAGCTGTTCCTGGACAGGTATATGCATTCAACAATGACTACAAAAGCATGATTGAGGGATTATTTCTTAGCTTATATGATGCCAGAATTTTCCACTCATATAATGTATCTGGTCTTAAAATCATGGTTGATCAAGTACATTTTTGAAATGCAATGTTACAAGCTGAGTCACATCTGTGGAGATGTCTCTGTCAAGGTCATTAGTAGCTGGCCTATCATTGTTAACTTTAAGCTTTGACTAAAGGTATACCTTTATGGTTTCTGTTGAAAATAAGAATCATTGAGGTACTAAGGCAAAGAAACTAGATAATCATCCTGGCTTTGATCATTGCTCTATGTGAAGAATATACCATTAAAATGTATGGTGTAGAAGTAGATTTAGTACTGTAGTATTTTTGTATATGCACAAGTTTGATTTCAGTTTTAGACTGAGGATTTGAGTAATTTAGAAAAGCATCAAATAATATGACCTGTTATCTTGATTGGGAAGATTGAATTACTTTTTGTACTGTTTTATAGAAACAGAGGTATAACTATTATGCCGAAAAGAATTTAAGAACGTAGAGAAAAAAGCTGGCCTTTGGGGAGTAAGAAAGATCAGCAATGGATTCTTAAGTGCAGATTCTCTTTCCAATTTTTCCTTATGAATCAGGAAAGAGTAACTATGTATAGAACATCTGTGTACAATATAATAAATTGTGAGATTCTACAATAAATGCTTCTGGTATGATGAAGCTCTGTTGTGTTTGTAAACTGCTTTGAGCACATGCAATGATTTTTAATGTGTGCTTCTTTCTAGAATACTATTGAAAATATAGCTGGGCATGTTTACTGTGATTGGTGAGTGATGATAAATACGGTGGTGGTCACTTGTGCTGTGATCTTAGAGACCATTACTTGTACGGTCACCTTTCCACCACGTTGTTATTTGAATGCAGTAATTTTTTACTTGTATAAAACTTTATTTGATTATTGGCTTTTGTCTTGCCAATGACGTGATGACTCCTTTTAAGTTTCAATATATATATATTTGCATTCCCTATCTCTTTAATAACTTTAACTATGTTAAAAGTTTTATCTTGCCAGTTTGGCCCTCTAGATTCATTACAAAGTATTGTCATTAGATTTTATTCTTTTAATTATTCAACCTGTTAAGAGAGCATAAGAGCGATATATAATTATTTTTTTGTTATATTTTGAAACTATCATTTTGTTATTATTGTTTTATGGTTGTTAAAATGTGATTCTAGGAAGGTTGGTATTTTAGTTTCGAATACTAACTAATTTGTACGCATTTCTTTAAGAAACTAATTTTATGATGTTTTTGTTGTAGGCAACATTCTTCATTGCATATGTTGTAACATCAGGATGGACCAAAACCGTATCTAAAGAACTTTTTCAGCTGAAGTCCGCTGTGTGGATTTCCCTAAAAAGTATATTTTGTTGGAGTTCCGATGAGGAATTTGAGGTTCCTTCATTTCCTTACCACAGTGAAATTCCCAGGATTCTCTTTTTCAGCCTTCTTGGTGTAACATACTTCTTCCTTGCACCCCTAATTTTGCCGTTTCTATTGGGTTACTATTGCTTGGGATACATCATCTATCGTAACCAGGTTAGAAGATCATATTTCTGTTTGTTCTTTCAAATTTAAAACTATAGCACCTTGTATCTGCATGAATAGGTCGAGAGAAAATGATTTACTGCCTCTGTGTCACTTAATCTAGGATGCAGCAAGTGCATTTTAGCTTTTCAAAGATGTCAGTGGTGTTGAAAAATAAGTTCAAGAAAACGTAAAATTACAAAAATTAAAAAATAAAAAAAAATATTTAAAAACTCGTCCCTGACTAAATAAGTTTCATGTGTCAATTCAAAACGAATTAATCACATAAAGGGATTACCTTTGATTTGTGATTAATAACTGATTCGAAATTACGGACTAAACAACTTCAGTCTCCAATCTCCGTGATCTTCAAGCTTCTATCCCCAAGCCTTCTTTGGTATTATTTCAAGTATTGCTTGTATGGGTGAGTGGGCACCAAGAAAAGCCAAATCCAAGAGCTAGAGTGATTTCGGACTGGAATCACACGAGTAACAAGCAAAAGCAATTTCTCTCTACAGGGGATGGAGCCTTGGCATGCCTCTCTAGGCCTTTATATATAGCTTTAGTGCTCTTACCCAAGTCCTGCTTTGTATAGGAAACTATTTTCGCCTTTTTGCATATGTAGTTCCTGAACTTTCATTATTAGTGCAATTAGGTCCAAGACTTTTAAGAAGCTACCAAAAGGGACCTGATTGGACCTATATAAGTTTAGCTCCAATAATTGAACAACAATCAAGTTGATTTGCGACTGTACAAAATAATTATTAATTTTCGCTTACTCCTCTAAAAGCGAGAATCTGAATTGTTAAATTATATAAAGTCACAAAAACAATAATATATTAATTTCCAGCAATTATATCATTTTGATTTGTCAACTTTATATCTTACCTCCATCGGACACTGAATAATTAGATCTGGGCTAAATTGGCCGTTTCGCCCTGGTAATTCTTTTCTCACTTAAGACTTATTTTGTTTAACAATTTCTTAGTGATACAATCACAGAATAATTATTTGGTCATCACCAAATACTGAGCTAGCCACATCCAGTTCACAAATAGCAATCGCTACTCGGAGGAGATTTAAGTAAACCATGATGCAGGCAGTGTAATTTATGCTATAAAATTAATCTATGCATATTACTCATGTCCAATACACTTCGGAGTGATTGTATGATTTTGCTTAAGAGGGATTGTTTGTGTGGTGAGATGGCGGTATGATTGTGTGGTATCCAACGGTGGAAGGAGGAGAAGATGGGTGCAGCGATGGCAGGTTGGTGTGGGATAAGTTAATTTGGTTGTTGGAGTTGGCTTTCGATTAGAGTTTGGAGCGGCGGGCAGACGACTTTGTGTTAGGGATTTGGAGAAGTGAAGATCGGATGAACGGCCAATGAGAGATAGTGGTCGGAGCTATTGGAGTAGTCGACAGTGGCAGATAGCTGTGGCAGATGGCAGCAGGTGACGTCTTTAATTGTTGGAGACTATGAAGATTGGAGGCTGATTGGGTCAGGTCAATGAGTTTAGGTTGGGCTTGTATCTGGGTTTGGATTATGTGAGCTGTTTTGTTAGGCTGTTTTGTTGGGCTTTGGTTGGATTTCTGGGGTTTGGGTTACTGGGCCGTGGATTGGGTGTATGGGTTGGGTTGATGGGTAAATGGGCTGAGTAATTAGGAATAGGTCTTGGTTATAGAGGATCAGGCTAGTGTTATTGGGCTATAGATTATATTTGGTGGATTGGTTGTGCTGGGTATGTTATTGGGGGTGGGCCTGGATATGTAATGGTTTATGGGTTGGGCTAGGGCTTGCTTGGTTGTGATAGTTAGTTTGGGTAGTGGGCCTGGTGGGCGTGTGAGGCTTGTATGATTTAGGTAGTACAGAGAACAAATATCGAATAGCTTTTTTTTTTTTTTTTTTTTGAAACCAAAAGACATCAACTAAACAAACCAACAGAGGAATAAGCTGCTACAATTTTTTACAGATTTATTTACACTTTTTGCACTAACTGAAAAGAAGAAAAACTGCTGCTGCTGAGATGAATTCTTCTTGTGTGTGCACTGTTCAAATATTGTTGTGTATTAGGTGGTTATAGGGCTTCGATTGAGTGGTGGAAGATGCCGGTGTTTGTATGGATTGGATGGAAATGGTCGGTTGGTTAAGGTTTGTGAATTTTTGAATTTGAGAAGTTGTAGACCAAGGGAGAACCAATTGCTCTGACACGGGAGCATATGATTTGTTAACAAACAAGAAAGAGAGAGGGTCCAAGAAGAGAAGAATAATTGAGAGCAAAGAAGATATCAATTTTATTTATTAATTAGAGATTTTATATTTTAATGAATAAGCCCTATATTTATAGAGCAACTAATCTAAAATTAAAATAACTTCTAATAAACTAAAACATTATTGAAATACTTGAACTAATCTAAACAAATCTAAATAGATTTATTTTAAATCAAATTCTACTTTGCAATCATATTCTGATTCTAACTCTATCCTTATCTCTCTATATCGATCTCCATCAGCTAATGGCTTTGGACTTCTGCCTCTATACGTTTTGAGTTCCTAGCCTGAGTTTTCCTTTTCGTTCCTTTCCTTTTTAGGTCAATGTATAATAGCTGTTAGCATTAGGATTTAATTGGTTTATAGTTTACTCTTATGAGAGAGTGATTGATTTACAATCCTTGTAAAACATCTCATGTTCCCTTAATTTTAGCTATTCTAATTTTAATGCCACTTATCGACTTAAATTTTAATTATCATTCATGAATGGAAAAGTAGGTGAGCAGTTGTTGAAGATGTCATATACTAATCTGTAATCTTCTGTAGATTCCTATATTCAGTGATAAGTAGACACCTGATTTTGAGAATCAAAGTAGGCTCTTGGAAAAGCTGTTCTATTGGCAATTGATATTGTCTCTTTTATGTCTTGGCGCAGCTATTAAATGTTTATGCACCCAAGTTTGAAACTGGTGGAAAGTTTTGGCCTGTAGTATATGATTCTACAATATTTTCCTTGATACTGATGCATGTTATTGCCATTGGAATATTTGGTCTGAAGAAAGTTACACTCGCTTCCAGCTTAACGATTCCTCTCCCGATTCTCACTCTCATATTCAACAGTTATTGTCGGAGAAGGTTCTTACCCATGTTCAAGTCTTATCCTGCTGAGGTATATTGTCCATCATCACGGCCTGATGAATTGCAGTTTCTTGTATTCCTATAGTATATCTGTCGGCTTATTGAATTTTATGAGTTAATATAACTATGGTCTATCAACTTTGCTAACTGTTTGTCATCGTTGTGCAGTGCTTAATAAAGAAGGATCGATTCGATCAGAGAGATCCGACGATAGCTTCATTTTACGATAAACTTGCGACCATATATCAAGATCCAGCCATGAATTCAGTCAGATATTCTGGAAACAGTGAGAGGATCAACTCTCCCCTTCTTCGTTCTGTTGAAAATTGAAAGTTACATCATCATGCTACATGTAGTTGAAAAAACTTGTAGCTGGAGTGAACTGTCAAATTATCACTTTCAAACGGTTTTGCTGTTGAACTGTAGGGAAAGTGAGTTCCCCTGCCTGTCTTCCATTTCTGTCTGAAGCATTGTAAATGTATCATCTTTTAGTTGGATTTTCTTTCTGGTGGAATCATTCTTGTTTTTTCTTTTTTAGAAAAAACACCTGCATAAAATTAACAATACTCACGAACTAACGGCGCCACAACAGAGGAGGAAATACAATCAACCCAATGTGTTGTATAGCCGGGGCAGAAGTAGCGAAAGCTGCCAGGCTGTGGTAGTTGGAAATAAGGTGACGAGAGCCACATTCGACATCACAAAGAAGCCTACAATACTTGAACATGTTAGACTAGTAGAAGAAAAAGAGGCATAACACTCCACTCTGCTTATCTGCAAGCCTAAAGCTTTGTGCAAACAGTAACCCATAGCTTTCTTCCAGGTAGAAGCCCATTCATTTTCAACAATCAGAATTTTGGTTTTTCCCTTTTCTAGTTGAGATAAGGGGGAGTAGAAGACGGAGAGAGGGGGCCGTCACTAGTCATGAAAGGAGCTAGTTATCGTAGGAGCTACAAATTTCGAAAGCAGTACCATTGTTTTCTAGAACGAACTACCTATCTTGATTGAAGTCCTGAAAGGCTTGCAGTTGTCCCTTTTTCATGGAGATTTATCCATCACAAAGATACACAGAACAAAATGATCATATTTCCTTTTCTACTCAATCCAGAAATAAGATCGGACGTTATTTCGGTTCATCTCCATTTTCATGAAACTATTCAGAGCTATAGCTTTGGCATCTTCTGGGTACAAAATTGCAACAATGTGGGGGAATCATTCTTTTTAAGCTTACAAAACATCTCTGTACATGACAGATTCAGGTTGATTTAAAACAATTCGTCTATTTTTTCATTTTATAGCATCATTTTCGTCGAAAATACAATTTAGTGTGGCTTTGTAAGACTCCGTGAGAAACATGTTGGCCTCCGCTGAACGTTGTGCAACCATGGAATTCCTTTTTCGTCACTCCCCTTGATTCATTGAAAATACAGTTTACAACATCTCGTTAACATTATTTGATCACGTTGGCTTTTTAATAGTATATTTCATTCTCTTTCCTCTACAATTGCCCTTCTGGTACAGAAGTCATGTCATCATCACTTTCTATTGTTATTGTCTAACAATCATGTTATATGTACATCTTATTTTACATCATTTTTGACATTGTACCACGTGTCGACACGTGATTGAACAATTTTAAAAACACACTTTTTTGCCCAACATCTTTTGAATTCCCACACAATGTCAAAAATGATGTAAACCGTGGAATGTACATTAATATAATTCTATTATTTAATTATGCCAAGGGACTTGGGCCCTATTTGATATGACTTTTACTTTTGTTTCCTATAGAAGANGGCTTTTTAATAGTATATTTCATTCTCTTTCCTCTACAATTGCCCTTCTGGTACAGAAGTCATGTCATCATCACTTTCTATTGTTATTGTCTAACAATCATGTTATATGTACATCTTATTTTACATCATTTTTGACATTGTACCACGTGTCGACACGTGATTGAACAATTTTAAAAACACACTTTTTTGCCCAACATCTTTTGAATTCCCACACAATGTCAAAAATGATGTAAACCGTGGAATGTACATTAATATAATTCTATTATTTAATTATGCCAAGGGACTTGGGCCCTATTTGATATGACTTTTACTTTTGTTTCCTATAGAAGAACTTTTAGAGAAAACTACTTTAATTTTTGTTTGGAAACTAATTTTTTAAATGAATTCACATTTCAAAAGTGTGTTTAGAGGATGTCATATTCGACCAGCGTCTTCTAATTAAATAAGAACTTTCATAAAATTAACCAAATCGGTCCAGTTTGATCTCAAAAACTCATTTTCACTTTTTAAAAGTCATGTCAAATAGACCCTTAACTTGACACTTAAATCATGTCATTGTGCTTTACTTTTAACTGTACATAGGGCAATGGTCAAATACATGTGGACCCGAACCCGGTGATCTATTCACGACATTATCTAGCTTTCTTGGATGAAATTTCGAAAAACTGGTACCAACTGAATCATAGAACAATGACATTACCACCTCTCCTTTGATAAAGCCGGAGAGAAAATTTGCCCAATCCTAATCTCGCTTGATTCTTTAATTTGCCCTTAGGATTAGAGCGAACTAAGAAACTGCTTCCAATGATTAATTAGTCCGAATAACAAGTCTTGTCTATATATATATATTAAAGGCTCCGGGGTTACGAAAATGCAAGAAAAATAGTGTTTTGACATTGTATAAACCTATTAATTGTTCTTGGAAGAGCACATTAAGGTTGAATTAGTAGGAAGCATGAGCAGGCCTACATCAAATGTCAACAATTTCAA
>CAIGRL010154734.1:0-10843 GCA_903798325.1 Fraxinus xanthoxyloides
AAATATTTATAGTATAAATACATCCCAACTAAGTTGACACCTACTTTTACTATAATTTATTGTTTAAATACATCTTAACTAGGTTAGCACCTACTTAACTATAATTTAGTTGTTCAAAATTTTTCAAAATTTTTTAATTTTTTTTTTTCACGAGTCGCGGGTTAACTGCGCGGCCTGTGAAGGTGCAACCCGCGAAGCTCGCGGGTCACACCTCCTTGACCCGTGAACCGCCCACTCGGGTCATGAGTCGATCCGCAGTTCCGGATCGATACGGATCGATTTTCATGGGTCTGACCAGCCCGTCCGTCTTGATACTTCTACATTTACGATAATCAAAATAGGAAATTGTAAACATAACAAAAATCAACTAATTTTAGAACCCCAATTTCAAAATTTTTATACGCACACATATTTCAAATACAAATGTTGTGCCTATCACTTACCATTGCAAATCGTTGATGTAGAATGTTAGTTGTTGAGCCGTATGATGTGGTTAAAGAAATTGTTACAATCCTGGGTAAAGGAGGATTGAAGGTCGATCTTAACTTTGCACCAAAATTCTTACCTTTATTACCGCTCGTTTGTTACCGTAAGTTTCATAAAAGGAGGTTTTTTGTCAACTCCAAAAGGCGAGGTGTATTCAATGGGTCTAAAATGTGGGGGTATTGCGCCAATAAATCTATAGTTTATAAGACTTTATTTTTAATTTTTTTAATGTTCAATATATTACAATCCCCTTTCATAACAAACCGTCAATTTGAAATGCTAATTGTTTTTTGTCTGATTAAAATTGTGTATAATTTCTATGATTAGTGCTTGTTTGAAGTGTTTTTAATTAAAATATTAGTGGATCCCACAAGTCGTATGAATAAAAACCGAGGGTTCATAGTAACAAAAATTATAATTTAAACTTTGTCAAACAAGCACTAAAAAACAATTGTAGTAAAAAAGGTCCAATATGTTGTGTGATTCATTTTCTCAAAAAGTTTCATTTTCTATTAACCTTTTTAATTAGAAGAAATTAGCATTTATACTATGGCACTCAATTTTCAATCATATAATGATCGACGCATTTTTAGTAGTTTATACTTTTGCTAACATAAAAATAAAAGCATAAAAATTTTGTTACACACTTTTTAGAGACACTATTGCTAATAGTTAGTTTAAATACATGAATCAAACAGGGTTGTCATTAATTAAAATTGAGTAGAGTGACATAGATTAAAATTGTTGTATAACATAGAACATATTTTATACAAAAAATATCGCAGTAACCATATTCGCTATGTGAATTATTTTTCACAAGATTTTAACATATAACTATTATAGAAATTATATTTTCGTTGTTATATCATTGAATTTTTTTTCCTTAAAAACTATGTGGATGCATAATTATATATACTAATTGAACGTATTCTTTAAAGCTTAATCTGAGAATTTAGCAGCCTTGTTGAAGCAGCGGAAATAAATATTACATAATATGATTAGCATTTCAAAGGCTCTTTAAGATGCCACATATGATGATTTTGTCCATTGTCAATATGGTATATATTCAGTTACTGCAGACCTAATTTCCCATTCAACTCCAAGATTCAACTTCATTATTATGTTAACCTCTATGTGTACATGATAGCATGGCTCATATTATTTTGTTTTACACAAACGATCTAACTTTTTAGCTAAGTCCTTCACTTACAATGACCAAAAGCTTTATGCCATAATGGTTGAAAATTAAATTCCAAGAATTGGAAAAGATTACAGAAATCCTAGATCATTGGTACGTATCAAATAAAGCTGCTGTAGGATCTTGTGAAGTTGGAAACAGTAGGCAGTAAATTTACTGAATTGCCCCTTCAAATATTCAGCTCCTTTAAACAATAGAAATTTAAATATTTGTATTTCATACACACTATCCTTGTTCTTATCATACTTCTAGTGAATTTTCTTTTTGACTCCTGATCCATTTTGGACTCGCCAATTAACAAAATTGCATAAATTTATGATAAATCATTACTTTGAAAAGCTTTTAGCTTCCTTATAGTCATCGTTAATGTATTCAAAGACATCACTGATAATAGAAATGTCTAATACATATCTTCTTAGGTCCAACAAAGTTATAAAACCACCCACCACATATGCACCTGACATCAATACACTTCATGTGGCTTACGTAAATTAAGTATATATTTTGGAATTAGCGCATGTAATTAACTTTATAAGCTTACCTAAACATGCTCTTTGTTAATTTGATTCAACTAATAAGAGTACGTCTGGGAAGTTTAGCAGTGTTTATAAACACATAAAAGTGTGTGTGGAAAATTGGATAATATTTGTTGATTCTATAAAATGTAATAAAAATTAGTTTGACCAAGTATTTATATAATTTAAAAGTGTTTATAAACGTTTTACAAATATACTCTTCAAGAAAGTATGCATCTTAGTGGTTGAATGAAAATCAAAATGGGAACTGAAATGCGACGCATTGACATATTACGAAGACCCATTCTTCAGATTGCGCTAGCATCACATGGCAACAGAGATTCTTTATACCTGAAGGATCCTCTCTCATTATACTTTTTTATTACTTTTATCCCTATAAATAGAGGCCACCAGGGTATATAGCTACTTGTCCTCAAAACACCTCTATCTCTTCATCCTACAAAATATTGCACTTTTTAACTAGGAAAACTTTGATCTTGCAACAATCATTTTTTGACAAAACAATCCAAAAATAACTTTTTACGGCAAAAAATCGCGTCATTTAAAGTGAAGTTTGCTGTACTCCATCATGCACCCCCAGAGAAAGATTAATTCATTCCTGCAAAACTAGTACAACTGTTCGGAATTGGAGTCTGCAAAATTAAGGGTAGGGATGGATTAAAATCGAGGTGAAGAGCCATTTGTGATTAGTGTTGACAGAAGATAGAGAGCACAGATGATGAAATGCATGCAGTTTGTATCTCAATCCTTTGTGCTCTCTATGCTTCTGTCATCACCTTCAGCCTTCACCCCCTTTCTCATAAACCCTTCCTTTCGTTTAGCTTGGTTTTCACTTCTCCGTATATATAATTGCTTATTTTTCATGAGAATATTAGGACCACATATTTTACTACATGCACTGAGAATAGGTAAAGCTCAGTTTTGTTTTTCGTTGAGATATTGATTTGAGAGTGTATTATTTGCATCTGAATACCTTAGTCTTGGACACGAAATGTTCATCTCTTTCAACAATCAAGATATATCCTACACGGATACTCAAATTGCATCAGTGATCGATAGCCCCCTAGATTAATTTTTACTCATATCTAGCAAAATTGATAAATTAATTTCTTGATTGTGTAGTGACAAGATGTCTTTTAATTAATTCCCTTAGAGTTTGATTGAGTTCCATGCTTGATGGGACCTTGCTTTACAAATATTTCAACTTGGATGTCATATTTTTGGATCTTTATGGTACGTTCGGTAGGGATAAACTATATTAATGAAAAAAGAAAAAATAACTATTTATTATACTATCTTGTTCTATCGAATACTATGTACCAAAAAGTACAGTTAATTTTCATGCCTTTTCCATGGTTGCAACTCAATCAGTTACTTTCAGTACTCTTCATTTTTTTTTGTTTTAAGTCATCCTACTTAGGTATGCAAATTGGATATTAGTAATCGATAAACTTGATTCTTAACCTATAGTAGCAGCATTTTTCCAGTTCATTATGGTAGTGACAGGATCTTTTCGATTAATTTTGGCAGTAGAAGCTGTTTTTCAGCTTAGCCAAACATGCTCTAGAAAATTAGGTTAGAAATTAGCAAGCTTCGTAATCTTGAAAAAACTCTCTCTAGTTTCCTTTTTTTCCTCGTAATTTTGGATGCTTTGCCCAGAAGATATTCCTATGGAAGTGAATAGTGCTGAAATAAGTGGCTACCACTTGCCATGTGGGATACCATAAAAGTAGCAGCTATAAAGATATGGATAACGTTGAATATATTTGACAATTGGGTCGAGTTGGTTGAGTACATCTGCTAGACCATACAACTTGAAATGATAGAGCATACGTCCAGCTTCTTAAGTTTTGTATCAATCGAGACACCCACATTTTTTTTTTCACACATTGAATAGATTTTTAGCTATTTCCTGTTGGACGATAAAAATATTGTGCTTTCTTTAGTCTTGGAATCTTCTCCATCCTAAACATCTCAATTCACACACAATTATAGTAAAGAAAGTTATTTTGTTTTTTCAATTGGAGAAAGTAGTATTTGATTCATTTCTTGCACTATTGTTCAGCTGTAATTTTGTTATTTTTATAGGTTTAGGGTTTTCCTCCTACTTTAGTTTTTTTTTTTCTCTATTTAAACACTTTATAGCTTGACATTTTGATCTGGTTATTTATGAATAAAATTTAAGAGTTTCTAAATTCTTAGAATTATTTGGCATTCTCATAGAATCAACGAATATTTAATATCCAAATCTTCGATTTTCAAACTAATCACTATGTTTAACATATCCTGTTGCATCATTATTAAGGAATAAGACATTCTTAAAAAAATGGAGAAAAAGAACTTACTACTCAACCTAAAAAATCCAATAGACTCCCTGATCTAATTCATGTAATCTCTAAGACTTGTTGGAACATGACTCACTCACACCTGCTCCTAATCTTTTGAAATTGTCTATCTCTTGTGGATCATCAAGAACACCTTGTCTTGTACTCTTCATGTACTTTTGGTCCAATCTCTCTCAATTTTCAGCAATCTCTGAAAGCTATCGAGAAAGTACATCCTGATTATATATAGGGAGTGGGTGTTTTGGATTATTTGAATTCGATATTTTTCCCAACTTGTGGTTGATTGATCTCAAGGATCATAGGTTTCATCTCGATGTTTGGATGTATTCTTAGATTTTCGAATGATGTTATGAGGATATAATATAATGATCAACCACCACTAAAAACGTAATGGACATTGTGTATTTATAATATGAGGTATTTGGGTAGGATATGATAGACAAAACTCTTGAAAATCGTTAATTAGGATTTCACGTATAATACTATTGCTGGAGCGACAGGCGACAACAGGTGTGTCGCTCGAGCGATAGTCGGACGATAATGATTATGCTATCTCCATTCGAGCATCAGATAGGTGACATGCTTAGTGTAAGTTCGGCAACTTTTTCTTCATATTCTATACTCGAAACCAAAGGGTCATATTTCATGCTAGTGTAAGTCCTAATAATCTCCATATTTGACATTCTGTAACAAAACTATACAATACAAGTTAAGGAAGAAATAAAACCAATCTACCCTAACTCAATTTGAATATTTGTCTCTTACATTCCTTGAAAAACTTATTTCCTGAAATCAATAACTCAAAAAATCATCTACCCAAGAAATATAACAATTGAAACACAAGCATGAAAATATGCTAGCTTGATTGATAAGTAATACCAATATTAATCAAAACACCAACTGAAACATTAATATCACAAAATATCAAAACTTAAAATGCTAAGCTTCAAAATGATCATCTTTCCCTTACTGCAAACTTTCCCTAAAAAATGCCAATCCCATCTTCTCTCTTCCATTTTTGTCACAAATGATGAAGGGAACTACATCAACAATATATAATAACTCAAAGATACAATTGATAGCATGCACAATCATAATCAATGACCAGTAAACTTTTCCACTTACTAAGTTCAACTCTAAATAGAATAAATTGTATAAGTGATCCATGTGTGTTAAGTGCCACTTATTTTGTGGTCCAGACTCCAAACCTTAAATTTATGAGAAAAAACATGCTATTGTTAAACAAGTTTATTTCCCTACTAATAAAAGTCAAATGAAAAATGCATATTAGTACTATAAATAAAGCTCATTTTTCATGTATATTATTCTTTTCTCCCATGACTTTGAACATATATACATATTCGCACAATTTCTATCATTCTTTTTCAACTTTTTACTTCTTATGTGCAGACTCTTCTCCATTAAACGACTAAGATGACTCATGTAACGAGTTTGAGACGATGACTCCAAGTTAGTTGACCATAGGGCATCAGGTTATAAGAAACCTCTCAGACTTAATTGCTCAAGTTCATTGACCTTCTTAAGTACGACTTTATTCACTTTCTTAATTTTAAGACTCTCCTCAAATAATTGCTGATAAGCCTCAAAAATATCTTCCTCAGAGTGCTCACAACTATCTACTTTTTCAACCTTCTCACTATCCTTATCAGATTCACTTCCTCATGAGTGGACATCTCATTTTGATTATCCGAGCTAGTCTCATCATCAGTGAGAGTTGCATTTAAAACTTTACCCTTATTTCTCTCACCATTAGGGCACTTACTTCTATATTGGCTAAAACCTTGACACTTATATCTTACAAATTTAGATCTCTTCCAAACTCACTAGAATCACCTCTATGTCTCTCTTTAGTCTTTTCTTATTTCTAAATATTTTTAAAAATTCTTAACAAAGTAATTTCCTCATCGTTAAGTGATTCCAAGTCAATAGAATCATGATAATCATAGTAACAATGTTCAAGGCCAAGGACTTATTTCCTAGGTTTAATAATGCTAGTTCATAAGTTTGGAGATATCCAACCAATTCCTCAATCTTAATAGCATCTATATCCTTAGTTTCTTCTATAGCCGTGATTTTAGTCCTAAGTCTATCAGGTAATGATCTAAGGTTTTTTCTTAAAATCTTAGGCTCAGGAAATCTCACTTAAGTTGAAACTAGAATTAACTGTCATTCAGGTTCGCATAGAAGTCATCGAATGTCTCATCATCCTTCATCATAATCTCTTCAAACCTAGTGGTCAATATATGTAACTTAGGATTCTTAACAGCTGGAGCTCCCTCGTGTGTGGTATGTAGATATCCCAAACCTCTTGAGCAACCTTACACATAGACACACGCCTAAATTCTTTTGGTGACATCCATAAATAAAGCATGTGAAGCCTTGCTATTACAATTATACTCATCTAAATTAGTCTTCGACCAATTTGCTATAAGAGTGAGGGTGACTATATCATTAATGGTGCAAGAAGGGGTAGCCTAAACATTTATTACGCTCATCCATCGATTTTAGAAAAAATCTCATTCAAACTTTCCAATAGATATAGTTACTGCCATCAAAATATGGCAGGACAGATAATAAACTACTCGTCTTGAAAACTAGAGTTAGGAATTGAATTTGGGCTCTGAAAGTTACGAATTTGACCCTAAAATCACCAGAGGGGTGAATGTGTGAATAATGCGGAATAAAAATTACTAATTATAAGAAATAATCTAATTTTTAATTTTTCTAGATGTTTAGTCAATCAAGTCAATTTATTATATGTTGAATTACCATAATAATAAATAAATCAGTAACTAACACAAGAATGATTTGATAGCTATCGAGAGAGGATTTTAATTAAATTAGGAACATTGACCAATATGAATGATTTCAAATTGTCAATTTAATTCTTACACTAAAAATGGAATAACAAAGGGATTTCGACTTCTTAGTTAGTATTTGATAGGTTTAAGTTAATTTATAGCTTTAATTTGAATTTTACTTCTTTCATAGTTTAGTGTATTATATTAAAAAAAAACTCATAGTATTTCTTTCTTACTTTTTCAGGAATTTGTATGCAAAGTTTGAGACTCAATGTCTCGCTCAATTTGATTCATAGTATCTCATCTTCTCTCCCTTTTTTTCACAAATGATGTAGGGAACTACATCAACAATATATAATAATAACTCAAAGATACAGTTGATAGCGTGCACAATCATAATCAATGATCAACAAACTTTTCCACTTACACTAAATTCAACTCGAAATGGAATAAATTGTATAAGTGACCCATGTGCGTTAAGTATCACTTATTTTTGTGATCCAGACTCCAAACCTTAAATTTGTGAGAAAAGACATGCTATTGTTAAACAAGTTTATTTCCCTACTAATAAAAGTCAAATAAAAAATGCATATTAGAACTATAAATAAAGCTTATTTTTCATGTATATTATTCTTTTCTTCCATGACTTTGAACGTATATGATGGATACCCCTTTCGTAAGCCCACAAATTCAATGGAAAAATGAACAAAAACCAGCTGCTAAGAACTTGATGAAATGAGTAAGATTAGATTAGAACCTTAAGGAAACAAAGTCCTTAAAACCCAAACCTTTAGACGCCACAAAGGTTGATTACTCCTTTGATAAGTCGAATTCTAGCATTCAATCAAGAGCACAAGAAGGAAAAAGCAAGAGCTTTCTCCATAATCTTCATAAAAACGTTCTCCTCCTACAAAATATCATGGATGTTCCTTTTAAACAATAAAACCTAGCTAAAGGAAGAAGAAAACGAAATGGGCCTAAAAGATGTGGATTGGGCCCAATTGATAAAAACATAAAAGAGCCCATAGTTAATTAAGGGCAAAAAAAAATGAAGATTCCTAATTAACCCTTGTACTTTTCTTATCCTTCCATATCTNACAAAGTCCTTAAAACCCAAACCTTTAGACGCCACAAAGGTTGATTACTCCTTTGATAAGTCGAATTCTAGCATTCAATCAAGAGCACAAGAAGGAAAAAGCAAGAGCTTTCTCCATAATCTTCATAAAAACGTTCTCCTCCTACAAAATATCATGGATGTTCCTTTTAAACAATAAAACCTAGCTAAAGGAAGAAGAAAACGAAATGGGCCTAAAAGATGTGGATTGGGCCCAATTGATAAAAACATAAAAGAGCCCATAGTTAATTAAGGGCAAAAAAAAATGAAGATTCCTAATTAACCCTTGTACTTTTCTTATCCTTCCATATCTATCCCTAGTACAAAAGATAAGTGACCATCCTTGGTGAAGCCTTGGAATCTTCAAATTTAGTTCTAGAATCTTTTAGCCCCACCTCTTTGTATTGCACTTCCATGATTAAACCTTGCACAACCTCTTTAATCCTCTTTGTCTTTGCCTAGTCATTGGATCGTCAATTCCTTGCAAAGGATCTTGAGAATATTTGGGAGCATCAATTTGGTCAGCACCTTGATCACCTCGATCTCCATCATTCCCATCCTCTTCAAAAGGATTCCTCCTCGAATCATCTACATCAAACAAAGATAAATCAGCAGCATTAAAAGTTGCACTAACATTACCATAATCGCTTGGCAAATCTAACTTGTAGGTGTTATCATTGATCCGCTGCAAGACTTGAAAGTATCCATCTCCTCTAAGCTGCAATTTTGATTTTCATTTGTGGGAAACCTCTCCTTACTCATATGCACGCAAACCCAATCGCCAGGTTCGAAGACAACATTCGAACGCCCCTTATTGGCTTGCTAGCATATTGTTCATTCTTCCTTTCAATGTTGGCCCGAACTCTAGCAGTAACTCCTTCACATAATCTGCCTTTTTCTTACCATCAAGATTAGCATGCTCATTAGTAGGCAAAGGTAAAATCTCTATAGGTGTTAAAGGATTAATGCCATAAACAATTTCAAAAGGAGAAAATGAAGAAGTAGAATGAAAAATCTCTATTATATGCAAACTCAATATGTGGCAAACACTTTTCCCACTGTTTTAGGTTCTTTTGAATGATAGCACGTAACAATGTAGTGAGTGTCCTATTAACTACTTCAGTTTGACCATTCGTTTGAGGATGTGCAACAGTAGAAAATAACTGTTTAGTTCCCAATATATTCCATAGAGTGATCCAAAAATGACTTAGGAACTTAACATCTCTATCACTAACAATTGTCTTCGGCAACCCATGTGGTTGAACCACTTCTCTAAAGAACAAATCAACAATATGTGTTGCGTCGTTGGTTTTAGAACATGGAATAAAATAAGCCATTTTACTAAACCTATCAACAACAACAGATATGCTATCTACCACTTTGAGTACTTAGTAGCATGCGGTCTAACTTTAGATTTTACTTGCCTACATGTAATGCATTTATCACAAACAGATTGCACATCATGCTTCATATTAGGCCAATAAAAATGCTCACGTAGTATATCTAAAGTCTTTGGAACACCAAAACGTCCCATCAAACCATCCCCGTGACTTTCCCTAACAAGCAAATCACGAATAGAACAAATAGGCACACACAATTTATCTTTCTTGAATAGAAATCCTTCATGCCTATAAAAATCACCAAACGCACACTTACTACATGCATTCCATACTTGGCTGAAATTAGAATCATTGATATACAAATGCTTAAGAGATTCAAAATCAAGTAATTTAGTTTGCAATGAAGTAAGTAATATGTACCTCGTAGACAATGTATTAGCCACAACATTTTCCTTCCCATAACGATTACATAAGGAAACGTTTTTATGAACTCCAACCACTTATCATATGTTTTATTAAGCTTACCTGGGGTCTTCAAGAACTTCAAGCTCTCATGATCGGAATGAATGATGAATTCTTTTGGCCACAAGTAATGCTGCCATGTTTGAAGAGTTCTCACTAATGTATAAAGTTCCTAGTCGTAAGTATTCAGCGCTGCCCCACTTAACTTTTCACTAAAATAAGCAATTGGTTTGGAATCCTACATCAAAACAACTCCTATTCCAATCCCAGATGCATCACATTCTATCTCAAAAGCTTTATCAAAGTTAGGCAAACACAACAAAGGTGCATTAGTTAACTTATCTTTCAAAATTTTGAATGCCCGATCATGCACATCATCGCACTTAAAAATAGCATTCTTTTTAACAAGTTCATTCAAAGGTGCAACAATAGATCTAAAATCTTTAAAAAACCTTCGATAAAAACTTGCCAAACCAAGAAAACTTCTAACGTCGTTCACATTCTTAGTTGTAGGCTAGTCCCTTATTGCTCTTACCTTCT
>CAIGRL010154760.1:0-18104 GCA_903798325.1 Fraxinus xanthoxyloides
ATCTTGTCAATCAAACGGAGCCTTTAACGTCTATTGAAATATTTACTCGTTTTTGTAACCGTCCAGTCACTTGGGTAAAGGGTAAAAAGATGATGTATACAATGACGTAGGAAAATATTGTTCAAAGACAATTCATTCTAACTGAACTTTACAATTCGTAATGGCGAGTGACTCTTCGTCCTCTTCGGTTTCGGTGGCTATGTCGCCCGTGACGGAGGAGGAGCTGACTCTGACGGTAAAATGGAGCGGGAAGGAGTACACTGTTAGAGTCTGCGGGGACGATACGGTGGGAGAGCTAAAGCGGCGTATTTGTGAGGCAACAAATGTGTTGCCCAAACGCCAGAAGCTTCTCTACCCTAAAGTCGGTTCCAAACTCGCCGATGACACATTCCTTCTCTCGCAAATCCCTCTCAAAGCCTCCCTCAAAATGACAATGATTGGGTCTGTGCGCCTCTCTCTATAACTATTCTACAAACGCGTAACCCCGTGTATATATACTTATAGGTGGTTATTGACAGGTTTTAATTAGTTTTTTAAATAATATTTTAATCTTTTTCCAGGGTTTCAAGTAATTAGGTTCTTATGGCTTGACATGGGTTTGTTGTATTCTAAGATCTTAATGGAATTTTCTTGAAGTTTTTTTTGCTTTCTTTGGATTAAGTAAAGGGTAAAGGTATATTGCCTATATACTGTTCCAGATTGCTAGTCATTTTCAGGGTAAATTTCTTTCCTGTTAAATGGGAGTAAATACTCTTGATTTTTGTTAATTGGATCATGTGATTATAAAAAAAAAAACATAGAAAAGATGAAATTTACATTTTCTGAGTCTGCCCTTTATATCTATGTAATAGTAATACACACCTATACACCATACATACATAAAGATGTTATCTTTCTCTATGGTTTGTTTTAAGTGTATTCATGGTAGAAAAATCCTAAGACTGCAGTTAAAAATTGTAATATATATTGATTGAGTGACAATGTCGGGATCATAAGAAGGATGGGTTAAGGGACCAGTCCTTGTTTAGTGTTGTGTGTTCCAACAAATAAATTAAGGATTTTGGTCCCAAAAGCTTCAAGAAATCGTTTCACCAAGTAATCACCTTTTCCTTTCAAATTGTGGCCCTTTCGTGGTCTGGATAAAGCTAATTGTAAGATTATTACAGGTTCTAATGAATTCTTAAGAAAAAAGTTGAATGATCAAACTCTTTGCCTTAGATGAGTATTGTGATTTTAAGCTAAGAGAAAGATTGAGGGATAAGCTAACTTTAATCCCCAAATAAAGGCTTTTGCTGCTAGGTTTTTTATGGATTGTGGTTGTATAAAATAGAGGTACAATGAGTTGGTTCGATTATGAGAATAGTTGTGCTGATCCATGAAGTCTGGATGAACAACAAAGCCTAATGAATAGGTTTTACATGGCCATGGTGTGCTGTGCTTTTTGGTGTTTGTTCATAATCAGCTTGGCAGAAGGATTGTACTGTTTGTTTTAACTTATGACCTTTATATGTGTACACACATTTATGATTGTTTACCGTTGTCTTGTTACTGTCGCCACATCTTCATTTATAGATATTTGGAGTGTCAGTAAGTCAGTGCCTGCATGCAAATTTCTTATAGTGATCCAAACGTTACTGGATAGAGTGATGCTTGGAGGACAGGCAATTTTTTTCACAGAGGGTTTACAGGCAAGACACGTGGTGGGGCCCTCTCAATTTTTATTTATTTTTAATACATGTGGGGCCTGCAAGGCCCCTGTTAAAACTGCCCCTGTACGTGGGGAATTAGCCCGTTGGATATGTTATTTTTATCCCATCAGACGTGTATCCAAGATGAATTCAAGTTCTTCAATTACAACTTATTTTATGGTTTCAGTTAGCTATGAATTACCAAGGTTCAAATAAAATGACTGATCTTAGTTAACCTGGCAAATTAATCTTATAGGATCTTCAATGAAATCTCTGGCCTGAGCAATGTAGTTTCATAAATGGACTGTTTGCTTTGGCACCAGCTGGTTCTTGATTAAATTCTAATGCTTTATGTGATGTGAAGTAAATATGTGAATATTTTATGGAATGTGCAGTACTGTTGAAGATGAAATAATTGTGGATCCTGTGGACTCTCCGGAGATTATCGATGATTTTGAAATTGGACAAGTTGAAGCGATTGACATTAAAGATAATGAAGTCAATAAACAGAAATTAAGGCGGCGTATTGAGCAGTACAAGGTCAGTTATCCCCCATCCTTATAGTGCTCATAGCTTTAAATGTTTGTAACGAGATTGGCATGCTATGTGTCCTGTAAATATGCAAAATGATTCCTATTATTAGTTTTTTACTTCTCGTTGTTTTAATATATCTTAATCTTACCTTGTTATTCCTTATGATGATGGCATTGAGTGCTAATGCTAGATTGAACTTCGCAACCCATGTCGAAAAGGTAAAAAGCTGCTCGTTCTGGATATTGATTATACCTTGTTTGATCACCGGTCGACTGCAGAGAACCCACTAGAACTAATGCGGCCTTGTAAGTGTTTTTATTCATCTTAAACATTTCTTCTTCTTCTGTGCCAATCCTGCTTGCTGTTAAGTATTCTGCTACTTGACACAGATCTTCATGAATTTCTTTCGGCCGTTTATGCGGAGTATGACATCATGATATGGTCTGCAACCAGGCAAGTTTTTTCCCTTTTTTATTCTTTTATCAATTGAAAACCTTTTTGTGGAATGAGCTTGGAATTGCTTGTCTCAGCTAAAGGCACTTGTATCCCTTCATTGCTTTTAACGATTCTGAATAAGAATTAGGAAATAGTGCTTCCTGTATTGCATTATTCCACACCTTCCATTAGAAAATAATAGATTCTTTTCGAAAAATTCATATTTTTAATTGTACTTTCCCATTTTACACACACTAAAATGCAGTTTAAAATGAAAGGTCACAAAGGTATCATTGTTGGATCTTATGTTTGTAAATTTGAACTTTTGAAAATTACCATTAACACTCTGTATAAAGAGTCTTTTTCAAAATTAACTAAAATAATCAGACTGAGAGAATGTAATATTTGCTTCCGCTGAATTTTGCAGTTAATTTACATTCTAACTGTTTTTGAGTATTAGTAGCCCAAAGTTGACTGTCTTATCAACAGATTTGAAATTGGTGATCCTTAATCAATAATCATCAATGAACATTTTAGGAATACCCATGTCTACACTGTATACATCTTAATATGCTCTTTTCCTAAACTCATGCTTTTTAAAATAATTGACATAATTAATAATTTCCTAATTGCTCAAATGGAAATTATGGTACAGTTAATTCTCTTATGCATGCCAGTATACCTTAGTGCAGAACACAGCCGAACATGGACCCACCTTAAATGGTGTGCAAGGCACTCCAACCTCACCAATTTTGGCATACCATTAGCAGACTGCAGAAGCAGTAGGACTAGAGGCATTAGGAGTATGCCTCATAAGAGATGGATAGAGGAGTGTGTTAGCCTTCCTGCTGATAACAAATGCACTTTAGGAAGTCGTTGAGTGTTTGACGATGTTGAAGGGGTTTCAATGTGTCCATTCCAAATCTTTCTCAACAGAGTCTACCATTGTCTTCCACCCAGATTGAGAAGAGCCTTAAAATTCACTTCTTTGAATTTTCTAGCTTTATTGTACAAGAGAGTTTCGTTACAAGTTAGGCACACTAATCCAAAACACTATGAGAATTGACACAATGATTTTTAAATCAATGTGGAAAGTATTTATCTAATAATTAATTTACTTATGTAATAGGAGGCCCCTGAGGGTGCACCATCAGATATGAAGAATACTATGTTAGATGCAGTCTATTGCAGCCATTTTGAGATTTATTAGAACTCTAATTATTTTGTTACGCTATTGAAATTCTTGACTAGTTATTGTTTTATTAGGACTTAAATATTGAGAGAAAGTGTTAAAATCTATGAAGCACGGATACTCTTACTAAGGTGGTGTGTATATGTTCGACAGGTATCATGTCGTGTCGTATGACATATATCGGATGCCGATATTACACACTTGAGGACACGTGTTTGACCAACCACTTGCTATGTTCTATATTTTATATTTTTTGAAAAATTTACGACGCTTGAGGATACTTTAGGGAGACTTTTCGGGTAAGCGTTCAACATGCCATGTCTTGTGTTATGTAACAAAAGGATAAAAATTAAAAATATATAATATACAAATGTAAAAGTAAAAGTTTAAAAAATTTAAATCTAACATGTGTGTCCTTCTTTTTTGATAAATCATGTGTCATCATGTTCATTTGTGTCCATGTCTGTGATTGTGTCATAATTCTGTGTGTATAATTATAGCTTTTCTGGTTTACCATTATGAACTCTGTGCGGTGGTTTAGTTTTTGAGTATCATTGTACGCATTTGGCGGTCTAGATCATGTCACTTCAATGTATATTTAATTTCTGCAGTATGAGGTGGGTTGAGTTAAAGATGGGACAACTTGGTGTTCTCGATAATCCAAACTACAAGATTACTGCCCTGCTTGATCATATGGCAATGATCACTGTTCGATCAGATACTCGTGGGGTCTTTGATTGCAAACCACTTGGATTGATTTGGGCTCATTTTCCCGAGGTTCGAATACATTTTTTTGGCTTCAATGTCTCATTTGCCAAGTTTCTTTAATTGCATTTGCAATGTCTGCCCGCTGTCTTAAAAAGCACATTCTATTCGTGAGTGGTTTGTCAAGAAAAGGTGGAAACTGTCCTTGATCTCGAGTAATTGAAGTCATCTTTGTTCAATCTTTAAAGTAACTTTTATTCCGAATATATTTGAATATTTTCTTTCGTCACTTATCAAGTAAAAATTTACTTATTTTGAAAGCAATCCTTAATGTCAAAATAAGTAACATACTTCCAATGTGTGTGTGTGTGAGATAACGTTTTTCTGACATAACGTCTTTATATCATACATCTGCAGTTTTACAGTGCCAAAAACACTATAATGTTTGATGATCTACGAAGGAATTTTGTGATGAACCCACAAAATGGCTTGGTTATAAAACCATTCAGAAAAGCCCATGCAAATCGAGACAGTGATCAGGAGCTTGTAAAGCTAACCCAATACTTACTTGCCATAGCGGAGCTTGATGATATTAGCAATCTTGAACACAAGAAATGGGAGTCCTTTAACGAGGACAGTTTCAAGAGACGCAGGCATGGTTGAACTGGGATTAATTTTGTACCTATTGACTCTCTTTTTATGCACTACTATTTTCAGTTGAATTTTACATACATAACAACAGTTGGCTACTACAAGACATGTTGATTCGCATATTTTTTTTTTTACTACACCCTGCTCTAGTTTATTAATGCTCGAGTTTTTTTTTTTGGAAACAAATGGCTTTTGCTCTGTAATGCTTAGGGTTGACATTTGTTCATTTGCAGGAGAATTTCTTATTGAGCTTAATTTCCATATATGATTTGGTTTACATTGGAGTATTGAAGAGAGGATAAGCCTACTGAGCATTTTGCCAATACTATGTGCATATTTTCACTTGTACTAGCTGCATATACCTATTGAATTACTACTGTTTAAATTTCTAGATTCTGTAAAATAAGCAGAGACAAATCAAGTTGAGTGATCAACAGTGCGTTCTGTCAATTCTGCGTTTCAGTGAGCCCCCGTTTGGTTTTGATAAAAATCAGATTATTGGTAGATATTGACAAAATAAGTCGTAAAAAGGATGCGAATCTCGTAAAATATATGATTGAAAATGAATTTAAGAAAACATGAGTTTTAAGGAATGGAAGTCAAACATGGGTTGAATAAAAATCAGGTTAGCGCGAGCGAGCGTCATTAGATTGCATTCTATATCAACAGGTCTTCATCGACCTATACGCATCACATTGCCATTCTTGATGATTCCTATCATTGCGAAAGTTTGCATTACTCATTTCTCTTATGGGGTTGAGGACGAACACTTTGATATATATCGTACACTTAAAAAATTGAAGTCCTTGATATCGATTCAACAACCATTTGACTGTGAAATGTCTAATTGTGCTTTGCTTGGCTATGTTTTGGGTATATTAGTACAAGTATAAAAAAAGAGAGCATTAAAATTCATGCGAGAATTGAGTCTTAAAATAAGGGTAAATTCTAATCACGGCAAGTATACTTTTTGTCTAGTTCAATAGCAATGGTCACTAAGATAAATGACGTCCATCATTTTTTTAATGTCATGTCATCAATTTTTGCAAGTCCAAGTGACGGAATTATATGCAGTTATCCAATTACAATCAAATTAAAATGTAGTTACCCGATCTATCAAAATTAAAGTACAATTATCTTATTGAACAAGAGTGCGTACATTTCCCAATAATAGAATTCACCCTCAAAAGGGCAATGAGAGAGAGTGAACCCAAAAGGGTGATGACACTTTTGCAGAAGAAAGAAGAGCTAAAACTAGTGTCAAATGCTATGTACTAACCTGTCATGTCTTTGAAATATATTGGTCGTTTGTTAAGCTATCCACCAATTCTCGACAAACGTTTGAGACTAATAGGTACCCGAAATCAACAATTGTGATTTCATAAACCAATTTCCAGTCTAATGGCAATGTTTCCCAAGGCGGAAAGCAAAGGGAAATTGATCAATGTAATCACTTTAAGACATACAAGGATGGCCATTAACATCAATCGTGTTTGGAAGAACCACCACCTCAGGTGAGTCATCCACCAGAACAACTATTTTCCGGCACAGACTACCAGGCGCACAGGGCGACCCTACTTTTAATAAAGAAAATTGAGAAATCCTAACAACACAAAGAACATGCCAGCATAGCGTAAGACAAACAAAACCAGGCACGAGGTTGAGCTCATGACTGCAAGAATGAGGCTTGATCCCAGGAAAGGGGAGCCACAATTTTTGTCGTTGGCAAGGTAAGGAGATACCAGGTTAGGAGGCACCATAAAAACACACATTAGATATACCCAGAAACTGTATCATGTGCAGCACTTGCTTCCTTGGGTTCCAGTGAAAGATTAGCAAATTGCTGGTCGAAATCTTTGCTCTTAGCACGTCGATGGCTAGATGAAGACTGTTGCTGCTGCTGCTGATACAGGGCTCGTAATCTTCCAACTTCTCTCTCCAAAATGTCATGCTCTACTGCAAACAACATCCACAATAGTTCAAAGGAATATCTGAACAGAAATGAGTTAATGCAGCAGACTAGTGCCTACCGGGTACCGTCAGACAGCTAAAAGCAACAGTGCTGTTGTAGAACAAATACTTGGAACCTAAGTCAGAATAAAGTGTGGGTTTACTGTGGTCTTAAACATGATCTGAAATACACATTGATAGGTACTTATTCAATAATGATGACACTGGTGGGCATGATGCGGTATTTTTTCATATCTAATCAGAGGGCAAAATGTGTTACTTTTATGCTTTACTTAGGGAAATCAAATTGATACAATATGCATAAATTACAATTACAGAGAATCCATCAACCTGGGTGGCTAGGATTATCGTATACAATGCCCATATATTTCATGCTTACATACGAAATTAAAAGAAGATTTCAGTTCAGCATGATATCATATCAAACCTCTTCAGGACACCTTTTAAAGCCCAAATTATCCACCTACTCTTTCAATTTCCTTTCCAAGACGTAATGTGTAAAAATAAGTTTTTTTTCCCCCAGTTATGCATAATTAACAAAAAATAACAATCCAACAACCTGGAAGATTAACTTGTAGGTCAAAAACTTACAGTACTTGATAAGCTGCTCTTGAGCCACACTTTCTAATCGTTGCTTCAGGGTTTTATTCTCCATGCTTAGAATAAGGTTCTGCTGGTTGAGAAATTCAAGCTCAGCAGAAACTTCAGAGCCATCAGCCTACATTTATAAACAACAAATTTGATATCAGCAATTTTAGAGATGTAACATGTCAAGGTAAGATCCATACTAAAAATTCTCAGAGGGAAATATCTGCCTGTAGAGCTTGCACGTTTCTCTCCAGTTCAGCAATATATTGAAGTTTTCGGACACGTGAACGTTGAGCAAATTGCCTGCATTAGATATGAAGTTTAAAGCTTACTGAAACACTAATTCTTTACTGAAGTTTGTAGTTTACTATCAAAATGATCGAGAAAATCGAGTGAAACGTAATGAGAGGACACAAAAACAGCATCAAGTTCTCGGGACATGATTGTGGAATTTTATTGTGAAAGTTAAATTATAGACGTTAAGTTCCTCTAAATCAAAAGGGAGAAGAATTGGTATCGCTACGTATATAGATTCTATAAGACTGTCCATGCATTACAGCATTATATCTGCATCCTGTATATTATATTGATGCTTAGAATTGTGATAAATGTTTCAGTTTTCTTCAGCAGCGCTTTCAATATGTAAAAAGCACATATCACCATAACCAATAGGCCAAGACTGTTAATAAGATAGATATCATGGATGCTGAGATTCTGACTCGTGCATTATGAGAAACCCATTTTTTTTATGGGCAGTATGGGGAGGCAAATATCATCTCCAGAATCAACAGGCTATTTTAAATAAAAGAGCAGATAAATACAGTTATAAAATTAGTTAAAAATCATTTTATCCATAAGCAGGTGAACAAGATTTTCAAGAGTGAGTCTTCAGAATATTGTGAGTCATGCAAATTCACAATTTAGATTGTAACTGATTTTACGTGAAAAACGAGGTTAGAATGGGTTTCAAACATAGCTAGATTTATGTAACATGTCATAAAATCTAATGATTCAAGAACATATGCTAAGCTTAAAAATGATGCATTAAAGTTCTATCTAAGCCCTATTCAGTGTAAATTCGTGGTGATCTAACATAATGGTTCATGGAAAGCAGATTGATATAAAGCTAGGCTTAACCCACAACTAATGCAATTTAAATTAATTCGTGAACATAACTTTGTATCATTCACGTGAACGACCTCAAATTAATGGTATGGATCTTATTAAACAAGGACTCAAAGATTAGAAGAAATCCACACATTTAGATGTCCTCCCAAACCCAAGACAACCATGCGACAAATGAAAAACAGCAAATGGCTACAAACAAGGTCAAAGAACATTAAAAATCCAAGTGCTGTAACTTATCAGGTAAAGTGTCAAGTTGAGTTAACATACTGCTTGGCCCGTTTGGTGTCTGTTTCGGATGCAGATGATTTGGCATGAGAAGAATCCTTTTTCTCCGAAGAATCTTTTGGATTATAAAAATCAGATTCAAGTGGATCCTGCTTTTCAGTTGAAGAATATGAATTCTTATCTGCTTCTGGGGAAGCACTCAGTGATACTCCACTTTGAACTATGGTATTGTCCTTAGAAGCAGGACGGCCATGAAATGACACAACTGGATTCACAGGTACATCCCACATCCTATTCTTGGTTTTGCCTGAAGATTTTGGGTCTGTATAGAAAGAACCATGTCTTGTATCTCTGTAAAGATCGAAGTCCTGAGATCCCCATGAAGGCACTGAAGTTAAATTTTTGAACTTGTTATCATCTTGAGCTATGCCATTCATGTTTCCAACATTAGTTGTGTCAATATATGCGAAGGAATCACTTGATGAGCGTCGATGACCTCCTCTATGCACAGGTGTTTCAGGCTCATTGAGAAGTTCATCAAGCCAAGATGGCTGTTCCTCAATCAAAAAACATTCAGAGGAAGCACGTTGGTGTTGTGAATTGCCATTTCTAGGTGCTGGGGGACCTTTTCGGGCAGTTGCTGAACTAGGGACGTATTCAACATATGATGGGGATATGCTAGGGAATGGACACTTCGGAGGCAGAAGAGAACTTTTTCCAAATTGCATCATATTTCTGATGCTAGATGATTTTGAATTTTCCATAGCTGAAGATAACCAGTTCCTGTCAAGAATAATAATATCTAATGAGGAAAATCTTTATGAAAGTAATTTATGATGAGCATAACCTAATCTCATGAAACTCATTGCTTACAGGCTTTACTAAAATTTCATAATTGGGGAGAACCATGGAATTGGAAACTGTTTCAACTTAACAAATCTCACGTTTATCTAACATGTAACAACAGACAGAATCAAGAAAATGAAACAATCAAAGTTGACATCAAATTTATGTGGTGAAATATCAGGTATTAGAGAAAGTCGCAATAGAAAAGAAACCAAAACTCTAATCTAAGCAACTCATCATCCAATGAATATGTTCCCAACCTCATTGAAGATGCATAACCATGTTTGCATATTTTTATTCAATACATAATCCACATAAATAGAGAAAGATCTACCAATCTCAAGACACCGAGTTAATAGAACTACAATACAATCATGTAACCTGCAGCAAGTTTGTGTCATCCACAATCAAATGTTTCAATTTGATGCTGCACCCCAAAATACATGCACATGAAGTAGAGACGGAAACTAGTCAGATCATGTGGATGCATGATAGAATGGATACGATGACAATGGAAATTTGAGAGGATGAATAATTCATTTTACCACATCTAAAATTGAAGATTTTTACCCGAAGTGGGATGGGAAATTGAACTCTAAATAATAAAAGAAGTTATCAGGCTTGTAATTGAAGAGGGGGAGCAAAGGATCTTGGTCACTATGAACTACCCCGTCATATTTAAAGACAACCTTGTCAAGTCCATCTACCCAGCACCATTTACACAGCAAGCAGTTTGTCCTGTACTTGCCTTAACTATGATAAATGGCCCAACAGTCACCAAAAAAGAGATGGGCAATCCTTTCAATGACACTTATTAATGCAAAGCCAAGGTGATCATATGCTTTGAAATAGAAAGAATCTTGATCAGCCATACAAATCCTAATTAGCTTGAATGATCATGGAAATGTCAAAGGCTAGCAAGCGTAACCCATCTACTTTTCATATATACACCACTTAACAGCCTCCCCATCACCCCAATTCTATGTACTCCTCATATTTAACTTTCGTTGTTGCCAATTGCAACATTCTACTACATAGTAACAGCACCACAGATACAAATTTAACTGATTCGAGCCCAATAATTAGCGGTGAAATGATTCAGTAAGTGAATGCAGCAGGTATTCATTCATTGAGACCATTCAACCTAACCCGTGGATTATCAAAATGCATGAAAATAAAAAGAAAGCCCCATTATCTCTATATCTATAGCTCAAAACAGGAACATACTCAAAGTGGAAAAACCTAAGAGTTAACATCCTAGCATCAATGCACAAATTCCACTCGTTAAAGTTCATGGATTGCTTTCAGTCACCAGTAAAACTAAAAAACATATTGGAAGTGACGTGAATAGAAATCCTCAAACTTTTTTTTTTTTAATAACCGTGGATGTCGGGCCAACTTGCGTGCACTTCGACTAATTCCACAGAACCCTGAAGTTCAGGGTCGGGTACTCATCTCAGTGGTCTTGAGCGGACTCAAACTGGTGATCATTGTGGAGCAAACCCAAGGCGTGACCAATTGAGCAACCTCGTTAAATTAAAATCCTCAAACTAGATTTCATGATTTTCCTTAAAATGAAGACTAAGTTAACTGAAGTTGAAAATTTACAAACATATAATCCCGTTCATAATATATCGCACAACGATTTACTGATAGACATTTATAAAAGTTGCTTCTATTAAATCTCAAATCTTTTACACACAATTTGAACAGAATCTCACTACTATTTCCAGCTAAACAATTTTGTCAAGTCAACCGATCTCAATCCGCAATAAGAAATATAAATATTATTTCATTTTCCAACATCGCGCTTCCTTAAATTAACTCGGATTTAATTTCCCATCTACTATTCCTTCGTCACCCTGTCCATAATAGCTCACACATAAATATAACAGTTTCATCCCACCCTCAATCGCCAACAAAAATAACACTGAAATTAAACAAAAAGTAAAAACTAATAAACAATATTATACATTCTTACATCACATACTGTAGAAAGATACACATAATCAAATAATAACTTACCTTAATTATGAATAATAAATAAAGATCTCGGCAATTTGATTCAGAACGAACCCAGAAATATGTAAAGAATCAGTAACTTAATAAGCTCTGTTTTAGGGTTTCTTCTCCTCCTCCTCTCTCTATCTACCTGGATGGTTAACGTCTTGCGGTGAAAAGTGTGGCCATTCCTTGGAATGAGCCTTTGACAGCCTAAAATATGTGGTGTTTTATTGCATTTGTGGAATATTTTACAATTTCAACCCATATATTCTTCCATATTGTGATAAACCCCCTAGGATTCTTGTTTTCTTTCTAATTAGTCCTCTACTACAACGTAAAAAATGAAAATAAAAAGTTCCACGTGCATAAGGGAATTAGTCGATTAGATGTATGATGATCATAAGCTTCCATTTATAACATGTTTGCTTAGGCGAATTGAAGGGTACTTGATAGTATTAAAAAGGAAAAAAATATGGTATTTTGCATATCGTACTATCTGATCCTATGTTGAGCTTATTTGGGAGTTCTTTTAATTATAAGTTATGGGTGTGATACGAAATGTCTTAATAATAAATTGATAGTAGTTGTCGATCTTACGAAATGTGTAGATAAAAAATAAGTTTAACTAATTTAAATTATAATTTAAGCTTTGTCAAACGTGCACTTATTTAAACGTACACCATACTGATATCAATTGCAAAGGTGATACAAAATTGTATAGCGAGAAGCAACATAATATTGATGTTTACTATAAAAGTAAATGATGAGAGTATTTAAACAAATTAGCGATGAAAATATAATTATTCACGATAACACGAAATATGAAGTGGACAAGAAAAAATCGTATTCTATGTGTCTTTTAATATTCACACTAATGACATTATTTTTTATAATTATATTTCTTTTTCACCATAAGATATTGCTTGGTCTATAACTCACTTGGCAAGAGTTGTACATTGGATAAGTTTAGGCCAATATTTGGTATATAGTCATTAGAAGTTGGGCAAGCTTTAACCCCACAACTTCACTATGAAAAGGGGAATTTGGGGCCACTATGCCAACTCCCTAAAGATATTTGTTTTGCAAACTCACTATTAGTAGTATTTTTTCACTAGTACAATCACATGTTAGGCTAGCTACCTTGTTCATGACATGATTTTTTATATTCATTGTTATGAATGTTACAATGGAATAATGTTCATGATAATTGTATAGTTCTGAGTATCAATTAGATAATTGTACTTCAATTTTGTTCAATTATAATTACACATTAATATGATTTCATTCGAGTAACTTCACATTTCTATATAAATTTTCAAGAATTTTAAAATGTTTTGGTGACTATCACCACCCCTCCTCCCCTTAGCTCCACCCCTGAATGCAAGGTAGATCAATACCCTCTTCATATCATGGCTTGAAAATTCTTGTTCCAGCCCCTCTACAGAATGATACTCTAAATGTATGATTATACTATGACATACATCTTGAGCATGTATTATATATCATATTTTGGTATGTGAAATGTATTCAAATAATTGTGAGTATAATCTCGATGATCACTATTTATTTCATATTTTCCCTTAAGTTTGTTCCCTACTTTTTAATCATGCGTTTTCTAAAAAAATCACTTCTCAAAAAATCAACTTTCCTCAATGGCTTAATTTTCTTTCTATTGTCTCGAAATCAAAATGGTAACATCTTCAGTACCAAAATGAAACTACATTTCACATATAATAGCATCACATTATGTACAAATATGACTGACACCGGCATAATCCAGATTATAGGATGCAACTGAACAGTCCAACACAGACAACCTTCAACTGCTCTTTACCAGATAACAATTGGGGCATCTTTCGAACTTTTGTTAGAGAATCATCGTCTATAGATGTCAATGGATGCCACCAACAAATTATCACCCGACTCTGTAAAAGAACTTCATATTCAGACAGCAAATACAAAGCAAAAAGAGATGTATCATTGACCCTTGGCTTCAAAACTGATTGTTTCTATTCATCTCCTGAGTCAGGAGCTAAACAACAATCTTTCTCATGTCACGGCAGATCTTTCACCCACCGGCATCCTAAACTATAAAAAATCCTAGTAGTTCCAGGATGACACATGAGCACAAGTATGTAACTTCCAAATAATTGCAGATGTACTCAAGTTTGAGCTGGTTCCTTTTTTGCTAGAGAAGCTGGCCTCCTAAAGATCTCACATTTGTCTGCAAACAAGGTTCTCAGCTGCAGTGGGGAATTCCAGGGCAAATGCCAGTATTAGGATGTGTCCCTCTTTAAAATCGGCATAGGACTTGCACTGACACGTCTGACTTAGTTTGAGAAAAAAACTAGTGTATCCAAGTGTACACTATACATGAAATTCATTACCTCAGCAGACTGGGATCCGATCTTCCAAAATAAAAAAAAAAAAATTGATTCTCAATCATGGATGGGATAATTCATCGTAAGCGCTAGAAGCAGAAAATATTACCAATAGAATCTGAAGTCAATAGTCTGCAAAAGACAGGATTTAAATTGTAATGTTAGTCACTTGCCAAAAGCTCAATCTACATCTACCGAGTTCCTAATCTATCAGCAATGTTATTATATTTAACCATTTCAGAAATATATTGGTTAAATAACATAAGGCAAAAAGTATAACAAATTGTTTAAAGTAACTTCTAGTTTTATTTAAGCTTAGCCAAGCATGTTCTAAACAACAAAAATAGGTCTAACTTCAAGTTCATTTACAAGAAAAATAAAAAATAGAATTATACAATAATCAAACAAGACTATGAGTCATAAAAGTATAGAAAAGATCCAAGTTGTTCTTCCCGATATTTGATCCACAAGAATCAGCAAATAACCGAATAAGTTGCTCAGTGCTCATATTGTTGAATTTGTAACTTCCAGCAAGTCCTATGAACCAGTTATTCATACGCAAATTTTAGGTTCTCTAAGGTCAAATCTTGTCATCATAATAAGTAAAAGCGGAAGAAACATTAGAAAATTAACCATATAAAATGGAAGTTCATGTATCAAATGTGAACAACATTTCGAAAACCATAATTACTTTGGTGAATCTTGGACCTACCTATACATCAAACAACCCTATCATTGAGGAACTGAAAAGATTAAGCATCCACTGTCCCAGCGCAATCTAAACTCTGTTCCTACATGGAGCCTCTTCTCTCTAATGATTTTACCCCATTTGCCAATAAGATTATAATAACTTCCACGCCATTTCAACTTCATCACGTACAGGTCACCTGTGTCATTGTCCCTAGCATTAAGACTAATTTGATGTTCATTTCTTAATTGTTCCCGACCTTGCTCCGTCCAGTAAAAGAGTATATGATCTTCGACTGCTTTGCCCGGTAAAGTAAGGAATGGATGATTGGTATCTACATCAGATAATGTGAGTGCCTTCTTGATAGGCCAATTATCCCGTGCTGATGGTGTTGGAACATAATGCTCGTGCAGAACAGAAAAGTATAAACAATTATTAGTCCAGCGTAATCTGATCTCCTTGCCAACACCAAGTCCTTTCTGTCGAACTATATTTGCCCATTTCCCAATAAGGTTGTAGTAATTCCCTCGCCACTTCAATTTCATCACATGCATATCACCTGTATCATAATCACGGGCATTTATATCCACCTGCTCTTCCTTTCTTAATTTTTCTCGTTCTTGTGGCACCCAATGAGCAAGAATATGATCTTCAACTGAACGACGAGGCAATGGAAGAAACGGATGATTGATATCCACATCAGACAATGTCAGGACCTTCTTAATAGGCCAGTGGTCATGCACCAAGGGAGCTGCAACTGTTCGAACTGGTGGTACTACAACAACCTGATGCTGTGGAACTGAGAAGTGTAAGCACCCTCCAACCCACCGTAGTTTAATTTCTTGCCCAACATCAAGTCCCTTACCACGTACAATTTTCCCCCATTTGCCAATGAGATTATAATAGCTCCCTCGCCACTTCAATTTCATGATGTGCATTTCACCAGTGTCATCATCTTGGGCATTAAAACTTACTTGGCCATCAGCCCTTAATTGTTCATTCTGTTGAGGAGTCATATGCACAACTATATGAGTTTCAACTTGTTGCCGAGACAATGTCAGGAATGGGTGGGTGATATCTACATCAGAGAGTGTGAGTGCCTTCTTAATAGGCCACTGATCATGCACTTGGGCCACGGCATTGTAATACGATGTCCTTTTCATTCCTAGAGCTGATCAAGAAGAATACAAGCCATGAGACATTGGGATTAAAATGAAAGGAGAGAACAATTCTATGAAAAACAGGAGAAAAATTCTTGCAAGTTGCAACATTACTGAAGGCCCTGACAATAAACCACACAGCAAGAATAGTACACAGAATTGCTCCAGCTCCTACTAGTAACAGACTAATTACATTTTTACCTTTCTGAAGTTTGTTAAATCCAAAATCCCATTGTTAGCACTTAGCAGCGACTAGTTTATCCAAAGACATGATTAAAAACAAGCAGTTCTAACTATTCCAATCCTCTGGAATGTGGAGCAGAAATTAATTATCCATCAAGCATCAGTGAAGTTCAACTAAAAGCACCGTGCTCCATTATTTCCCTTCTGCAAAATTCTAACTTAGTCATCAAGCACAAACCAATAGACAAAGCGAAGATAAAACCCAGATTGATATCATATCAGTAAAAAAAAAATATAATTATGAAGAACACACAGGTGGGGTAGATCCCACATTACCAATTAAAAAAAAAAACCCCATTGATTCCAGAAAAACCCACATCCCATAACACGAATCAAAACCTTAGAAAGTCAACCTCACAAAAGGAAAGGGAAAAATAGACAAAAACCCATACTCCACATTCAAGAATTTGAGCTCTGACCTAAAAGGGTACTCTAATCAACATATAAATTTTCAAACAAACAAATCAAAAAGAAACAGATTTCTTACTCTAATACGAATTACCTGAGGAGAGACAACCCCTGGGTCCTTGCAGAAAAAAAAAAAAAAAGGGCGTTCAATAAATGGAATTGTCAGTGTATCTAAAAGTTGTTGGGTGAAATTGTGAAGTAAAGGAAGAGGAGGAGCAACACATTTTGTATGAAAGAGAAATTAAATTATGCATGCCAAAATTTATAGCTGTGGGGTTCATGTATTTGAAGATGGCGGTGATGAAAGGCGTGAGTGGAATGGGGATGATTTGTGTGAATAAACATAAAAACCAGTTCTTTCTGCGTGAAACGGTGGGGGAGATGGAAATTTACACTGTACAGAAATTTGAATAATCGATCAAATCCGAGCAAATTTTGATAAAAATTAATGAAATTTTATGTTTAAAAGTTGATAAAATTATGAGTCCAGTGAAAATTCCTTGTAATTTGTATAATTGTCTCATTTTTATCTTTTATTTTTACAAGATAATGATTGCTGACGAATTAAAATTATATCCTTACTTTCAATTTAAATTAAAAATAGGACAATTATATTCGTACATAATTTTTTACTAAATTTTTTATTGAATTGACAAATGACGGCCCTATATTGAGAGCGCCTGTGGGCCCAGGCACTTGAGCCACTTATCAAGTGTCCATTTGATATGACTTATTTTGTTTTTGCTTTTGTTTGTGTTTGTGTTTGGAGGAATCTATTTTTGTTTTTGTTTAAAAATTAATGTTTAAGAAAAAAATTTATTTCGAAAGTATTTTTAGAGGAAGTCACAATTGATCAACTTTTTTTTAAAAAAAAATCTCTTTTAAGTTCTAGTAAAAAAAAACACTTTATAAAATTAGTCAAACGGATCTCAAAAACTTCTTTTAACTTTTCAAGAGTCATGTCAAACGGACCATAAATAAGATATGTGACATCTACATAGATTTTTAGTTATTTTTATTATACTGACGATCTTTTACTCCAATTGCAATTAAACTTTGTTTGGGCTCTACCTAGGGGTGGCAAAGTAGTCGGCTTCGCTCAAGTTTTAAACGATTTTTTGTTCTATAATTTACGAACATTCTTTTTAAAAATTTCGTTCTCAATTCTAATATTTAGAATCGAGAATCAATACAAGTTTATTTTATTTTATTTTTCAATACTATGATGGTGCAAAATGATTAACTCGTTTTATTACC
>CAIGRL010154795.1:0-23665 GCA_903798325.1 Fraxinus xanthoxyloides
GAAAAGATGCAATAATTCAAGACAAACTTCAATGATGGACAGCTAAGGATTTGAACAATTAATCAAGAGGAGGGCCACCAAGATATATGAATTAAATTTCTTATGAACCGTATTTGATGTGGGGTATTACTTATTATGCTACAGTCCCTTTTGTGTGCCCACGTGCAAGAAGAAAATGAAAAGCCTCAGAAATTAATTTAATATTCTGTTGTCTTTAATTGAAAAATATATATATATATATTTTTTCTCTCAGTGCAAGGATAGGTGATACGTGTGCAGTGTTTGTATATACATGCTCTTGTCCATATGAATACATGATGCATGCATGTGAACCAAATTATTGAATCTCTCTAAATTGGTCCTACAATCTATCATTAAGAAGAAAACTAAATAATAAGTGATTCAGCAACAGAAGAGCAATATGGAATAGCAGAATTCAGAAATTACTTAGAAAAGATTCTTGAAAGGGGGTTGAAGAATTTATTATATGAACAAATATTTTATATTCTTTTGGTATTTGTTTCACAAAGTATTTGTATTATTTGGGGTTCATTTTAATTTATTCATATACTGATATTAGCACATTATAGTTTTATAGTTGTTGAAAGTTAGTGTTGTAGAAGTGTTCTCAATTAATCTAATAAATTTAACTTAAATGTTTGAATAATCACCCAACTTTTAAACTTCAAAGTGTTTCACAATGTTAACCGAACTTTACCCATTTACACTACATCCATCATTTGTCAGATTTTCTAATCGCTAATGTGTCAAGCGAAAATCTCACGTGGCAAATTATGTCCATTAAACAAATTATAATTCAGTCAAACCATCAAATTAGAATATTTCATTACTCCCCAACTTATACTATGGTCACGATTTACTCATTAAATTTCAAAATGATTTTCAATGGTCACTCATCTTTTAGACTTGCACTCCATTCATCATCTGCAAAATTCCATTCCCTTTGTTGCTAATGTGTCATATGAAAATCTCACGTGGCAAGTCTCAGATAAATCATCCAACTCATCAAAACTGTCATGTGAGACGCAATTGTATAAACTTCTTTAATCCCGAATAGTTCGTCCCCAACTTCAGCTCAGAAAAACCATAGCTCCCAATTCACTCATTTCACCCGCGCACAGATACATTGTGTACAGAGACAAGGTCAATTATTGAGAAGAATGCGTGAAACTGCTACCTATAAAGTCATATCTCCCAATTGCACCATTTGCATATTTTCTCTCTAATCCCAATCTTTCATTTCTATAGGTGTGTGTCTGATCATTTGAGGAAGAAAACGTTATCAAACTATGGTCAGATTGAGGAATGAAGAACAAAAAACTTGAACATGGCCCAAAACGTATTCCGACCATACATCATTCGTTAGAGCTCGATGATATTTTTCTTCCTTAAATGGTTGGACATACGCCTAAAAAATTGAAAGATTGGGATTAGAGAAAGTTGGACATATGGCACAATTGGGGGGATAGAGTTTTATAATAAGTAGCAACTTCCCACTTCCTTCTCAACAATCAGTCATGTCTTATTAAACAATTTAGTTGTACACCCAAGTTAAGGTTTTTTGGGGCTAAAATTGGAGACGAACGAGTGGGCTCAAAAAAAAAATTATGGAGTCGTGAAAGTCGTATTTCACATATGGTGATTTCGGAGAGTTGGATGGTTAGGCTGAGTTATAATTTTAGAATAATGTTATTTATAATTATAATGATAAAATATTGTTGATGTGACAATCTATGTAGAAGAATAAAATTTGATAGTTCAATTTTCATGAGAGAGAGGGGAGGAGAGATTGAAATGCGAGAGGTAATAAGCTATCATATCACCGATGTTCCATCATTACAATGGTAAATATCATTACTCATAATTTTATTTAATGCCCGTAACTAGCCATATGGATTTTTATGCGGCACGTTAGCAACAAAAGGAATGAAATCTGACAAATGATAGATGGAGTACAACTCTCAAATATGAGTGATTATTGGGAAGCATTTTGAAATTTGATGAATAAATTATGATCATAGCGTAAGTTGGGCGAGTAATGAAATATTTTACTTGTATGGTTTGGTTGAGCTGTAATTTTTCAAAAAATCGTAAATTGTCATGTGAAATTTTCATTTGACATGTCAACGATGAGGGGAACAAAATTTGACGGATGATGGATGGAACACAAACACGTAATGTTTAGTAAGTGTTGTGAAATACTTTGAAATTTAGTGAATCAAGTGTGACCAGGGTAAAAATTGGGTGATTATTGAAACATTTAACTCAATAAACTTCTATTATTTTCATATATTGATTGAATCATAGGAATAAATACCAGCATGATCTAGTATTTCAAGTCAATTATTCTAATGATTGATTGCCCAATAATTCATACACAAAAATACTTTACTTTCCCTCGTATCAAAACACCAGATCAATTTGATCATTTATTGATATTTTCTATGTAACTTCTGTGCATGTATATCTTAATTTGTCACGTCTATATGCATTAAAAGATTTCTATCTTAACAATTTTATCCAAATAAAAAAATATATCTTAATTTGAAAGATCATCATTAAATTAATTCTAAAGTACTATCAGGATATTTACCCACATTTGGAGCGTTGATAAAAATTGCTGCAAATTTCATATTTTTTTAAAAATAATATGGAAACAATCGAATCATGTGAAAAATAAGCCAAGAACATGGATACATATGGAGAATAAAAAGAAATATGACAATATTGTGATGGAAATGATAGTGACAATGGTGATTAGGAAATGGCATATTTTATTAAATCAGATTCTGTTCGAAATAGAAGGCAAGTGTATACGAATAACTTGTGTCACAAGTCAAAAGAAATAGGCTTTCCTCTCTCAATCGGTTGATTAAGAAGAAGAAAAAAATCTTTCATTTTGATCAAAAGGTACCAAGGTTTTTTAAAACTATGCTAGTAATGTTTTTATCAACACCCCCAAATCATAATGGTGTAACAGCTGACGCGGTTCGCATATTTGAGGCTCAACTAGATCACCTGGAGACGAATAATCTCCTAATATTTATTCCCCTTTTCTATGAACATTTGCTTAGGAAAAAAATTGCAAATATAGTTTTTTAGCAATTATAACGAGAAAATATCTAGGTTATTGGGTACATAAATTTAAGGGTTCCTGACTAAAGTTATAGACCAAGAACCTTCAAGAATTGTGTTGGAATTTCGTTTAAAGATCGTAAAACTTAGTTAAGTATAAAACTTGAAAAGTGATTTTGAGTAAATTTTGGTCAAATATTTGGATTTGATCCGATAGTCAAATTATAAATATAAATATATTATTTTGTTCTACTTGTCGAATAGATCGTCGTGGTACATTTAAAATCTCAAAATAAATTTCGAATAAATGAGAAATTGTAGTTTAAAGTGGGAAAGAAAAGGGAAAAAACTGGCCAAGAAATTTGTGAGTTTGGAGCGTCATACTTCACCCACAACTTTTCATCTTCTATAAATAGGACCATTTGGACGTCCATTATGCATCTCATATCATTTACATGGAGCATTATACCAAAAATTATAGCAAACAACTCTCCAAGAATCATTTTGTAGAGGGAAGAATTTCGTTCGAGTTCGTTGTTGTTTGTGATTTAAAGTGTTTCTACCACAATTTGTATCTATTGTATATTGGGAGACAAGTGTCGTAATCTGTAAATACCATTGCGGGGCAATTTTGTCTTAAAGAAAGAGTGTTTTCACTTGCCTCGGATCATTTCATCCATTTCTTCTTCTTCATTTCTACTATTTGTATTTTGTTTAACTTTGTTTCTGTATTGTTGACTTAGCATTTTATTATCCACTTTCAAAACAAATTTTACTATATCTCCAATAATTTTAAGACAAATTTTTTGTATTCATTGTTTGTTGGATCATACCCTGTTTTCTTCATCTTTGAAATAGACATTTGTATTATTCTGTTCTTAAATTTTATTTGTGTTAAAATTCTGTTACCATTGAGACCACTTCAAATCAAACAACAAATGGAACAAATAATGTGGTTCCATCTAACTATACCACTTCAAAATACTCCAATTCAAAGTGGGGAAAAATCGTAGAAATTTGGAGGGGTGGATTTCAAGAGACAGCAATAAAAGATGTTGTTTTATCTCACTATTTTGAACTTGGCGAAGTTCTTAACCGAAAACCCTCCAACAATACAAGAAGGAAAAAATAATTGTGAATCGATTATTGCAATGGATGCATAAAGCCACTCGAACTTCCTATGCAAAAATGGCATCCTAAATAGATTGAACAATACACTTTATAGAATGTAGTGCTATGAAATCGGCCAAGGAAAGTTTGTAGTTTGAAAGTTCCTTGATTACAAGATGATAGACTCTAAAATCGTCCGTCAATTGCAAGAACAAGTTCTATTTCATGACATTCATACTAAAAATATGGTATTGAGTGAATCCTTTCAAGTTAAAGACATCATTGAGAAACTTTCTTGTATGTGGAGAGATTTCAAGAACTATCTCAAGCACAAATGCAAGGAGGTGAATTTGAAGAAATTCATAGTCCGTTTGAGGATAGAAGAAGATGATAGAAAAATCGAAAGAAAGTCTATTATTCAACTTAGAGCAAATTTTGTTGAAACTGATTCGAAGATTGTCAATAAGTAGCGTAAGATCTCCGATGATTCACCAAGAAGAGACAACTCCAAGAGTGTCAAATTTTTTAAAGGCAACTTTTACAACTGTAAAAAAGTCAAACATCGTTCTAATGAATTTTGAAAGCTTGAGAAGAACGCTCAAGCAAATTTGGTTGAAAGAGACACAATTTCTAAAGAGATACAAGAAATGAATCTTTCAGCAGATGTTACTGAATAACAACAGTGGAAATTCAAGAGAATGGTGAGTTGATAATTGTGTTACCTTTCACATTTGTTCAGACAAGACCATGTTCTCAAGCTACAAAGAATTAAATGGAGAACAAATCTTCATGAGAAATTGTGCAAATTTTAAAGTTGAATGATAAGGGAAAGTTACTTCGAAGATGGTGCTAGGTAAAGAGCTTGCCCTCAACAACGTCTTACATGTTTTGGATATTCACAAGAATCTAGTATTCGGGTCTCTACTTAGGAAAAATGGCTTTAAACTTTTATTTGTATTCGATAAATTTGTACTCACTAAGAATGAGATGTATGTTGGTAAATGATACATATGTGATGAAATGTTCAAAATGAACGTTTTTATAATTGTATTGAAACAAAGTATTATGAATAGAATTTTGAATTCTACTTATATACTTGAACTGTTTTGTTTATAGCATAGTCAATTAGGACATGTCAATTACAAATCTATGCGTAAATTTATGAATCAAAATTTAATTCCGACGCTTAAGATTGATCTAATAATAAGTGTGAAGTATGTGTTGAAATAAAGTTGGCCAAAACACATTTTTAGTAAGTTCAAAAGAAAACAACACCTTTAGAATACATAGCGATATTTGTGACTTGAAATTTGTTCAAATTAAAGGTAGTAACAAATACTTCGCTACTTTCATTGATAATTGTACGAAATATTGTTATGTTTTTCCACTAGGAGTAAAGACACTTCACTCACAACCTCTAATTTTCTATAAAACAATCTAGTTTTATTGGTTTTACCCAAATTTCGCTTTATGTTTTCATGAACTTTTTAGAAAAAAACTCTTAACTCTCTTTTAAGGTGATAATACCTCAAAGTTCATATAAATGAAGTTTTTAGTGTCTTTTGAACATTTGAAGACACTTGTACTGATTAGTGGACTTCATTAAGAGTTCTATAAACTCAATTCTCCAATCTTAACAACCAGCACTTGCATCATAAGGATATGGCAGAATTTAGTAAGTGCTACAAGTATCCACTTACTGAATGACATGTTGATACCATTTGAACATATGGATTACTAGTTTCATAATGATAGACAGGTTCTTGTAAAGGTAGAGGTTTTAATTGTGGAGTTTGAGTCCCATCGTAGTTGATGTTGATCTAAATAATTCTTTTGTAAGAAGCTTTTTAAAAGGATAAGCCAAATTCTTGCTTGACCTCATATATGTAAGAGAAATTCCTTAATCTTTGATTAATTTTTTTACGTAATCATGTATTAGACTCATATGTTGACTTTCCATCGTAAACCTTACGACATGCTAGAGCTAATGTTGCTTGACTAAGATATGGTATCGAGATAGAAAAACTATTCTTCGTATCCAAAAGAATTCCAAATAGAAGGTCTCGAGGCCATTCAATTTCTTTCTGTGTTTCCACTAATGCAACAAACTCGAATTTCATAGTCAAGTGTATAATGCGCATTTGTTTCTTAGGCCTCCAAGAAACAGTTTTCCCTTTAAAAGTAAACACCCAACCCAGTGTTAAATTATTTTCATATGCACTTAATATCCAACTAATATCAGTATATCCTTTTAAAATAGGCAGGAACTTAGAATATTGTAAACACTATTTTTTATCCTCTTTAAATAACCAAGAACCTTGCCAGGAGCCTTCCAATGTTTGTCATTTGGGTTACTAGTAAATCTACTATGTTTACTCATTGAAAATATAATATTCAATCTTGTACACTATTTAACATACATTCCTTGTATAAGTTGTGCAATATGCCTTCCATCGTTCTTTGTAATTTTGATACTTGGATCAAGTGTTCGCCTCTATTATGTTCAAATGTTTGAACATATTTGCCACATTCTCAAATGATGTGATTGTGTTATTGAATAACTCCCAATATTCTTGAACACTTTGAGGTGTTGACCACTAGGAAATTAAAATCATGTAAAACTCTAAGCTATAAGTGTTGACCACTAGGTTTAAGAAAACTAGAATGAAAGATGATGAATCATTTCATGAGTTCTATGCTAAACTTAATGATAAATGGAATTCTAATTTCAACCTAAGTGAATGAATTTCAGATGCCAAAGTTGTTATAAAACTTCTAAGATCTCCTGAAAGGTTTAGACCTAAGGTACTGCAATCAAGAAAAGCAAAGACCTAGATACGGTTAAAATAAAAGAACTTATCGGATCATTCCAAACCTATAACTAACCATATCAAATTCGAAGAAAACAAGTCTTTTGCGCTAAACACTATCGAGGAAGAAAACTGTAACACGTAGATGTTGACACCCTAAAAGGTAAGGGGTAGCTTAATTTGTTAACAAATTCAAGAATTTTTTTAAGAATAATAAGAAACCATAAAAAAGTAAAGGGGTGGTCCCAGTAAAAGAGAGAATAAAAATACTAGGAATGTTAGGAGAAAATCTCAATTTGTAAGATGTCATGAGTATCGAGGATTAGGTCACATTACAGTTGAGTGACCTAGTTATAAGAAGACCCTAGGTAAGGCCATGAATGTTTCTCTCAATGATGATAATTCTAACACTCGTAATCAAAGTGGTACTTCCAATTCTGAGGAATGTTTGAACTATTTGACTTTTGCTTATGTATTTAAGAGTGAAACTGGGAAGAAAAGTGATAAAGTTGAAGGTTCAGAACAAACTGACTCTTTAAAACATCAAAAGATGAAGTGGATATACATGAGGATTATGATCAGCTATTTGAGGAGAGTCTTAAATTGAAAATGATAAATAGGACCACCTTTAAGAAACTGCATGATCTTGAATTAGAAAAGAAAAGACTTATGGTCAAACTTGAGGAATCAACTAGAAGTATTAAAAAGTTGACGGTTGAGAAAGAGTTCCAAGAAAATAAAGTTAACACTCTTGTGTGTAATCTTGAGAAAACCAATGCCCAACTTCGCTCTCTATCTTGTGGATCTAAGAAGCTTGAAAACATCATAGGACTAGACAAGCTAGCTAAAAATATAAGAGGTTTAGGCTATAGTGAAATAGGGTCTCGTGCTGCTACCTCTTCTAAAACCACATTTTTACGGGCCTGTAATAAGACTAAGAGCTTAAGAGTCACCGAGCCCAAGAAAAAGGATATCATAGGACAAAGATCATCCATGGAACATAAGGTTACTCAACCTATAGTCTAAAGCTTGAAACCTAGTATTGCCCCTAGGTTTATTCTCACGTGTTACAAGTGTGGTAAATCAGGTCACACGAAATCTAGGTGTCACAAACTCTTTGTTAAGAACGGTAATCTGGACATCATTAGTCAAGTTATGCTCTTAAAAAATCAAGTCCGTCGCTTGACTCAAATAATGACTCACTTGACTAAGATAACCTCTTCTTCTAGAAAGGTTCGGTTAAAAAAGAGTGAAATCACTGGTTAAAATGAAGAATTGAAAGGTCATGTTGCTCACGTTGCTCTTAAGGTTAAAAATGATTTGATGTAGTATCTTGATAGTGCATGCTCTAGACATATGTGTGGAAACAAAGCTTTATTTTGAGGATTGGAAACCTGGAACCATTACCTTTGGAGATGGTGTTACTGCATCTATTCTTGGTAAAAGGTGCATTTAAAATCCGAACCTTGTGTACAATTTCACATGTTTTTTTATGTTGAAGGTTTAAAACCTAACATGTTAAGCATTAATCTAATTTGTGATGATAATTATGAGGATAGTTTTCTGAATAAAAGGTGCATTTAAAATCCGAACCTTGTGTACAATTTCACATGTTTTTTTATGTTGAAGGTTTAAAACCTAACATGTTAAGCATTAATCTAATTTGTGATGATAATTATGAGGATAGTTTTGTTCAGAAAAGGTGCATTGTATATGACTTAAATGATAATGTGGTAATGGAAGGATGAAGAAGCTCTGCTACTTGTTAAGAAATTCTACCAAAGTTTGTTTATGTGGCCAGAGTGCCAACATCAATATGATTGAACTTTAGCATCAAAGACTTGGTCATATGAATTACAAAAGTTCGTCCAGTTTTTCTCAGAAAAAAATTGTTGGTGAGTTTCTCAAACTTGAAAAGGTTGATAATATTGTCGATAGACCATGTCAATAGGAAAACAATATAGAGTTGGTCATAAGAAGACTTCTAGCATTTTGACAAATAGACCTTTAAAACTACTTCATATGGATCTAATGGGATCATCTAGGACTGAGAGTCTTGGTGGTGGACATTTGTTTTGGTTGTTGTGGATGACTATTCTAGGTTCACTTGGATAGAGTTGTTAAGAAAGAATCTAAGTTGTTGAGTTTTGTCAAATACTTATGTAAAAGACTTTAGAATAAGAAACAGTGCAACATAACTAGAATCTGGAATGATCATGGGAGAGAGTTAGAAAATTTTTCTCTTGAGAATTTTTGCTTAGAGGAAGGAATCCGACAACAATTCTTTTCATCGACCATTCCAAAACAAAATGGAGTAGTTGAGAGGGAAAATAGAGTGTTTCAAGAGATAGATAGAGCCGTGCTTCATGATAAGAGCCTAGCAATGCATTTTTGGGATGAAGTTGTTAACACTGCATGTCACATAGTGAATAAAGTTTACCTTAGACCTAGGACTGAGAAGACACCTTATGATAGGTGGAAGGGTAGAAAGCCTACCGTCAAATACTTCAAGTGTTACATTTTGAGAGATGGAGAGAACATAGACAAGTTTGACTCTAAAAGTGATGGAAGGAATATTTTTAGGCTACTTTGGAATTTAAGGGCTTATCAAGTGTACAATTTTTGCACACTCACAATTATAGAATCAATAAATGTAATTGTTGATGATACATTAAGTGAGTGGAGCCATTTGGTAACTTGGAAGAAATAGAACAAATAAGTTACTAGCCATAGGTAATTTCGAAGAAATAGAACAAATAAGTGACGATCCTATCATTGAATCTAAAGGGGACCATAACCCAAAACCTTAAACTCCCCAAAAGGTATTTATACTCCATGTAAGGAACCGTATCTATTGTTATGTACAATCATCCTAAAGAACCATCATCTAGAGTTAAGTCTAATGATCGTAAGGACAATATCATTGGGACACTATTATGTATTTCAAATTAAACCCAAGAAGGTAAAAGATGGCCTTAGCGATGAATGTTTGGCGAATGCTATGCATGGGGAGTTAAATCAATTTACTATGAATGATGTATGGTATTTAGTATGTAGGCCTAAGGATGAGAACATTATAGGTACCAAGTGGATATTCGGGAATAAAATTACTGATTAAAGAACCATAACTAGAAATAAGACTTGGTTAGTTGCCCAGTGATACACTTAGGTAGAAGGTGTAGATTTTAATGAGACTTATGCCCCCGTAGATTGAGTTTCATCTATCGAAATCCTACTTGTTGTGGCTTGTACTTTGAAATTCAAAATATATCAAATGGACGTCAAGAGCGTATTCTTCGAATGGAATTCTTCAAGAAGAGGTATATGTTGAACAACCTAAAGGATTTGTTGATCCTAATTTTCTCGTTATGTCTATAGACTTAAAAAGACCTTATATAGACTACAACAAGCTCTTAGGGCTTGGTATAGCAGACTAATTGCATATCTTTTGAAACATGAGTCTCTAGAGGTGGTTCAGATAGAACTTTGTTTGTTAGACGAGTGGAGAAAACCATCATCATAGCTAAGATATATGTTGATGGTACTATATTTGGATCTCACATTGACTCACTTGCCCATGAGTTTGCTGAATGCATGAAACAAAAATTTGAAATGACTATGATGGGAGAACCATATTTCTTTCTGGCATTGAGGCACAACAAACTAACGATGAATTGTTCATATCTCTATCAAAATATGCTAAAGATCTAGTAAAGAAAGTTGTGTTAGATAGTACGAAACACACCAAAATATCCATGAGCACTAGTGTTAAGATATGTCATGACCCTATAGGAAAAAACATTGATTAAGCACTTTATCGGAGTATGATATGTAGTTTACTCTATAATGCAGCTAGTAGACTTGGCATAGTATTTAGTGTTGGTATTTGTACTAGATTTCAAGCTAACCTTAAGAAGTCTCACTTAAGTGTTGTGGGCATATCGTTCGTTATATCAATGGCACAATCGATCGTGAAATTTTGTTCTCTATAGATTCTAATCTAGATCTAATCAGCTATTCTGATGTTGATTGGGCTGAAAATGTTGATGATAGAAACTCACGTCGAGATATTGTTTTTATGTAGAAGCAAATATTCAAGTTTAGATGAGTTAGAAACAAAATTCTATATCATTGTCTATGACTAAGGTCGAATAAATAACTGCAAGAAGTTGTTGTGTTTGACTACTTTAGATTAAGCCAATGTTGAGTGATTATCGAGTCGAACAGGATACTATGATTGTGTTTTGTAACAACACAAGTTCTATAAACATTTTCAAAACGCATGTTTGACATTCTCGAACCAAACATATAGACATTAGACATCATTTCATCCTAGAGCTTGTGGATACTCGTGTTGTATCTCTTGAACACATCTTTACAGAAAACCAGTTAGTTGACCTTTTAACCAAGCCATTACATGGTCTTAAGTTTGAATTTTTAGGGAAATCTATTCGTGTTTGTGTACCTCCTTGAGTAGGTCTATAGGTACATGCATCTTCAAGTTCATTGTGTTTATATATTCATGCATACACTCTCATTCTTTGTATATTATCTCATTTTTATTTAATAGAAAAAGGGGAGTTTTGATGCTATAGCACTTTAAAGTGATTGAACGTGTTATTTTATGACCGAGTACTAGTAAAATGAATGAACTTGACTAAAGTTTCTATTGAATTAGTTTAAAATTGTTTGGAGTGCTTGGTATAGATTGCTTTATGTATCATCTGCATTGCATGCAGTAGTTCTTATGAGTGAGTCTTGATCGTGTATGTAAGATTTGGGATGGCGGTCATCGGTATGGTGGAGTGACCTCAAACGTGAATTGACATTTAACTAGATAACCTAAGATCTAGTATATGCTCCATAAAGATAATTACAATGAGCTTCAAATTGTGATCATAATAAGGGAAAGAAAATGTGATAGATCTTATATTTTTCTTAATAGCCTTTATGATTCGAGTAATTAAGTCTGTTATGGTATCTAAACTTGATACTCTATAGTCATCTGACTTGGAAGTTATACACTTAAAACTCACTATAAGGGTCATTTAAAAAAATAATGGAGAAAATTTACATAAGATGTGGAAGGAGAAAAAATTGTGCTCACAGAAAATGGAAAAAAAAGTTATAAAAAATATATGAGCTATCTTTGTTTAATAGGTCCTAATAGCGCTTGGTTTCACTTTTATTATTTGAGAAAAATATTCATTCGCCAGTAATTATATTTTACATGTCCCTTCTCACAAAATTAAGATTTTGATTTTTGCTTATAGAGCGCTTGGGTTGGCACTTAAACATGAATTTCATTGATGAACTGCTCACTAGGTGCCTTAAAAGCACTCGAGCAGTCCCTTGGAATTTCCCTATGCTCAAGCTGGATTGCACATAAAGCCATGATTTCTTTTAATTTTCTACATCTTCTTATACTTCAAACTCTTCATTAAATCCTAATCTTCAAAACTAGATATAATCTATCAAATATGGCAGATTAGCATCACATTGTGGCTGGAGAATCATCACACATACAAATAATCAAATCAAAGGTAATTTTCCAAACTTTTACCTAATTATTTTTAGAATTGTAAATTATAGGGCTTTTGTGATTTTGGAAAATCTAAATATAATTGCTTGGATTTAGGCTAAAATATAAACGGGCTTGATGTGATGAATGAGTGTATCTGGATTTTTTGTGTCGATTTGTGCTAAAATTGGTAGGATTTTGGAAGATGCACGAATGGACTCAAGCGCTTGCAACATCCTCTCAAGCCATTAATTTAAAAAAAAACAAAAATTTCATCTAATTTAAAATCATCATCCTATATCATGTTTTCCATTTTTGTTCAATCAATTCATGCATTCTAGTCAATTTTTAACTATTCATGTGCATTTTCACCTAATTCATCTCATACATGCATGTGTGTCATTAGGTCATAATTCATCAAAGTACATTCTTACCGTGTCATATTAGTATTGATTTGTTAATTTGACCTTAATTTGTTATCCAGATGCCTTAATTCGGGGATTCTACTTCATTCGATAGGTCGAGACTTATCTCTTCTAATGCTGAAGAGGTTTTCAATTCCGAGTTCTTGTCCCGTTCGGTATTGTTGGAGAGAGAGGCAGAACTCTCCAAACTTCATCCCTATATGGCTACTATCTTTGCTTTTCGTGGTTGGGAGTCTGTAATTTGTCAATTGACTCATCCAAGCTCCTAGTTTGGGACTTCTATACACATATCCATGTGGATTATGGGTCGTCTTTTAGGGTTTTCCTTGAGGGCCAGGTATTGAGGATTAATCCTAATGTTATATCTCGCATAGTTAGTCCCTATTTGACGACCATTACTTGAGTATATGGAGTTTTAAATAGTGATTTTTTTGAAAAACTTATGGTTAAAAAATAGAAAAAAAATTATGTTTACGTGTAAAATATTTTATTACGTGAATATGCGGTTGAAAATGAGTATGTAGAAAAAAAAAGTCTTGAAATAATGTTTGAACAACAGGGGCTTAATATTCCTCGGATTATTCATCATTAGTTTTCATTTTAGCTGCTTTTGTTATTCCTTCCCACAACCTTTTATCGTCGACTTTGTTTAACTATCCTATAGCAGTTGACCATGGACCGATTGCCATAGGTGCTTTACTTGTTGAGCAACAAGTCCTTCTGTGTATTTAGTGCACGAAGTTATGGCATGTCTTCCATAAGTATAATGTACATCTTAACAAGACATGATTCATTTGCCCTTTTACATGGCAATTCCTTCGATCGCCCTTTTTTCATTGTACACCATATGTCGGGGATTTTTTAGCCATTGGTATCTGATACAATGCCTAGTGTTGGATCTTGAGGTCAATTTTTCCTAAGGCTCTTGAGCTGTTGGAACCACTTATCGACCAGTTCAATATTTTTCAAAGTCATAGACTCTATGGTCGTGTCATCCGAGCAAAACCTAGTCCGCAATTTTCAACATTTTACAATTCCAAACCAAAAACAGTCCCTATATTATGTTGAACCATTATTCATCTACGAGAACATGTTGTTGAAGATCAAATATGCATTTCATAATTCTCTTGTCTCAACCACAAGATCAAAGTATCAAAATTCCAAAAGACCAAAAACATAAATAAACCTCTACCAGATATATTTTGGAGTTCTAAAGATTTAAAAAGGTGAATAGAGTTTCGGTCCTTGAATAATGAGTTCATTCTTGGTGATCGACGAAGAGAAAAGAAGTCCAAAGGTTTCAGAGTTGGTAGTGGAGCGCATAATCGATTAGTTCATCGGTAATTTCAGGTTGGGGTCAATGTCTATTAAGATTTAGTTATATTTGGACCAATTCTGTAAATTTAATATGTTCTAGTGGATTATTTATTGGTATGTATGCCCGAAGTTTTTTTTTCCTTTAAAAATTCTTCAAGAGTTTTTCGTTTGTAACCAAAATTTGGTATTGATTACTTTTCTGTTTCGTTATTTATGCTTGATTGATTGTTAGGTTTTAAACTGATTTCAATTCATCTAGATACAATAAATTGTAACTTGTTGTATGTTATTATATGTTAATTTTTAATTTCGTATATTACAGGATTTACAATCTATAAATGGGTGGCCAAAAAATGGGTAAAAAGCTATCTAGGCCTTTTAATTATAAGGTTTAGATGACCAATATAAAAAAATTATCTTCCTCATTTCTTCGATTTTGACCGGATATCCGATAACATAGTAAATCGGATATGAATTTAACAATAAAATATCAACTGGATTATCAGATTGCATAATTATTCTTAGTGGATCGAATCAAATATGACAGATCCGATCCATATTCAATCCATTTACAACCCTATCTTTAAGTTTTAGTTGGATCGAATCTCGATTATTACAAGTGGTGTTAGAGCGAAACTGGGCATTGGATTTCCCAAGATCACTCACAAGAGTTTGGAGGAGATGGGATCTGACTCAGAAGCTGCTAGTGATGGTGATACATATTAGGTTGCTGATACCCTTTTGTTATTCATGACAAAAAGGGACAATGGTATTGATTTAGGGGAAGTAGTAGAGTGGTATTGATTTAGGAAAAGTGGTAGAGTAGTATCGATTTAGGAAGAGTAGTAGAGTAGCATCGATTTAGGGAGGGTAGTAGAGTAGTAGTATTTATTTGGCTAGCAAATAGTTGATCTTGATGGTTTTTAGTATATTGATATTATATTTGATGTTTTGTATAAAGTTGATATCATGTTTTGATATTACTAGCTCGGTATATGTTAAGCTTATTGAGAGCATGTTTGAGCCCTATTTTTTTTTTTGGAAATAATGCATTTTGAAATAGTATTTTGATGGAAAATGTGTGTGATTAAAAAAAAAGGAAAAGTTTTGAGTTTGAGTATGATATTTTTTTATTGAAAAATATGTGATTGAAAATAAGAGAGAAAAAATGTATTTTGAAAATAATGGAGACTAAATGAGGGGGGTGTGTGTGTGTGTGTGTGTGTGTTTCTATATATATATTGTTTCAGGAAATAGGTATGACAACGATTGAGACATAGTTTTGGTTTTGAGTCATTAGGTTGATTCGTATTAGGTTATGTTCATTGTTTAGTTATGAAATAAATGATTTTGTCACAGAATGTCAAATGGAAAGGTTTTTAGTTCGAAAGTATATTGGTGAAGTTCTGTATCCAAAAGTCGTTTTAATGAGTTGTATTTAGGATTAAATGACCGAGTGTTGGAAGTGTTCTTAGAAAAAGTCAAAGTCAGCTCAAGAAGATCAAGCCAAGGAAAAAAACACTCGAAGTTTGCCAATGAGCCATTCGAGTGGTTTGCAAGACCTAACTGCCCGCTGGCCGCATAAAGGGTACTTGAGCAATCATGTCATTCGGGCAAAACATAGTTTGCGATTTTCTACCTTTTTATAATTCTACATAACTCATTACTCTCTAATACTATATTTATCGAACCAAATTTCATCCCTATAATGTGTTGGGTCATTATTCATCCAAGAAAATATATTGTTGAAGATTCAATACTCATTCCTATATTTCTCTTGCCTCAATCACAAGATCAAAACATCAAAATTCAAAAGGATCAAAAACACCAATAAACCTCTACCAAATATCTTTTAGAGTTCTAAAATCCAGAAATGTGATTAAAGCTCCGATTCGTGAAGAATGACTTCATTCTTTGTAATCCACGAGGAGAAAAGAAGTCCAATGGTTTTGGAGCTAGTGTGGAGCACACAACTCATGAGTTCTTCAGATTTCAGATTGAAGGTCAGAGTCAACTAAGATTTAGTTATATTTTGATTAATTCAGTAATTTTAATCTTTTCTAGTAGATTATTTACTGGCACGTGTGCCCAAAGGTTTTTTCTCGTGAAGTGATCTTCAAGGATTTTTATTTCATATCAATATCTTGTTATTGATTCTTCTCTGCCTTGTTATTTATGCTTAATATCTCGATAATTGAACAATATATTTAACAAACACAAGATAAAATAAAAATTAAATTAATTATCTTTAAAAATTTAAATTCTACATAAAGTAGTTATACATAATAATAAAGTTGATAAATGTAGACTCTCACTGTCACTCTTATGAAAATTTTAATATTCGACCCCTATGAATCTCTAGTTTGTACATATGAGAGCAACGTTGTGAAAGCATGTTTGCCAAGAAGATTAAATAGGTAGGCATTATTAAAGAAAGAAAGAAATTAAAATATAGTGTAAGCTCTTATCCAATATTGCATACTCAATATGTTTAGAAAGTTAAAAAAAAAAAAGGTTTCACATATTTGGAAATCTAAGAAATCTTATTGTTTTCTCTTTCATTTTAGAGATGAAAAGATTTCTTTAGAAAAAAAAAAGTGTGTGGAACCTATTAGTCCAAATGACTAATTACATGAATTTGTAATGACAAAAGAAGAGACGCGCTACTCTTTTTGTTCCAACGGCTAATTTCTCATTGTTAATCTCTTTGCTTAATTTTCATATGAATAAGAGTTATACTATTCATTCTCACTGCTATTAAACACAGTTTATGTAGCAATTACATGACAATAAATGATATATTCATTTAAATGCGAAGTCAAATAACTTATTTAATTCAACCTATAAAGCGCAGTCATATAAACTGGTGTTAGATAGTATTATTATATGAATAAACAACGTTTAATATATTGTTTTTACTAAATGTAGAGTCAAATTTATGAATCTTTTTATTGATTTATTTTATTTTTTTCTTATTTTTTTGTCGTTTCAACCTCCACACTATTTAGAGTATTTAGTTCGTGTGTACTAATATTATATTATAAGATTTGAAAAAAAAATTATGTTAATTATTAATCAACTGTAGCCCTTCTTATTTATCATAACTAGTTTCAAACCTTACAAGTTAAAAGATTCCAAAGGGCTACAAGAACAAGAAGCAAAATCCCATTATTTTTTCTCAAATATCATTATGTTAATCTCAAAGATTCTCGTACTCCTTTTAATTGAGCTATCAATTTCTTCTTTACAAGTCTACGAAGTTGATTCCCCTAAGAAGACTTTTATAATGAGATTTGAATTTTAAGGAAAAATTAATAAACAATTTTGAGTACAACTATGATTAGCATAAATGAAGATTGATCTTTGTCTAGATACAACCCGCCTTAGAAGGCCATTGGAATAATTTTCAGGCTAATTGTATAGATGCTAGAGAGTTAAAAGGAAAATATACCTCTTGAACAAGAAAAGTGTTTTCAAAATCAATCCAAATATAGGATCAAAATAAAGTAAGTCTTTCATTAAAAAAAAAAATTAAATTAAACTAAATTAAAAAAATCAAATTTTGAGATAAACCGACCCATTCTTAACTTGTTTCAAATAGTTTCTAATCTATCACAAAATGGAACCAGTCAGTCCGATGTTTTGATAATATGGACAAGAGGCAATAATAAGAAGTGGAAATTACATTGCCATAGGTTTTTAAAGAGTACAATTCAAAAAAACATTTTTAAGGTTTGATTATACAAAAATCAGGTGATAATTCCATATTTAAATATTAATAAGAAAATTATAAAATTAAATTAATCTATATGTATGCGCTCTTCTCTTCACTGATTTCGAGTCTCTCCCTCTTCAAACCCCCAAGTTATTACGGAAATGGATCCACGTCCTTTTGTTCAGATTGTTAAAAGAAATCTGAGTTAAATTTCTTGATCTTCTATCCTTTCCATGTTACTGTAGATTCAAGCTTAAAGAATTTCCTACTCGGGTTTTAATGTTCACGAAAGTGATTTTATTGAGAGAAATCCATGCTTGTTTCAGCTTGAACAAATTAGATATGAAAAAATTAGCAGAAAAATCCAAAAATACTACTGGAAAATTACCCTTTTTGGAGATTGAGATATACATGGGGGAGTAGATAATTACATTTTTGGGTTTATGAAGACAGATAAACTTGTGGGATCTGTTGAGGTTCAATTGGATTTAAAGGGTCTTACTGAAAATGACAATAATAACAAGGGCAGTAGTTGCAACTTACAAGTCATTGTGTATAGGTCACAAGATCAATGTCCCCAATTCACAAATCAAGTAGAATTGATCATAGATCACTGGCTTATGTTTATAGGTCACATTGCACAGGTATAGATAGGTCAAGAATTAATGTTAACATATCACAAATTAAAATTAATTGGTCATAGATCATATGTCACATATCTTTGTACACTGATAGTATATCACATGTCTTTGTGTACTGTTATAGATCACATGTTATTGTGTACAGATCACATGTCACATATTATTGATTTTTGTTTATAAGTCATATGTTATAGTTCACATGTCACGGTTCATACGTCACATGTCATGTTGTATAGGTCACGTGTCAATATTAACTTGTCACAAATCAAATGTCAAATGTTTTTGTGCACTGATAACAAGTCACAGATTCAAATGCACATGTCACAATTCACATGTTACAAGTCATAGGTAACATTTCATAAGTTATAGGTCATTTTTCATAGGCAACACAAATCAATGTCTACAAGTCACAAGTTTAAGAGAAATTGTTGCAAGCAGTTTGATCAATATCAAAAGTAACAGATGAATGTCTACAAGTCACAAATTTAATAGAATTTGTCGCAAGCAATTGGATCAATATCAAAAGTAACATATCAATGTCCAAATGTCACAGATACAAGAGAATTGGTCACAAGACATTGGATCAACATAACATATAACATTTTACATGTAGTTTAAATTACATCGCGATAAATTTACGAATTTACATAGCATCTAATGATAAATCAAATATTTAAATCAAATTTACACTCCATCTACGAATCAGTTCTCTACGGTAGTTTAAATCAAACTGCCAAAAATCTAATTCTTTCACTCATTCTGACACCAATCAATTGTTTGAATTTAAGTTCAATTAGATAATTCATTAATTCTCTTCAATATTTTGCTAAATTAAAAATTCAAACAAACCACTACCTTTGGGATGTTGTACTCATGAATCTCAAATCGGACACATTTATCTAGATCTATACTACCACTGTGGAGTGAGAGGGGATGACGGTGAGTAGATGCCGATGACTGTGGCTAGGGCCAGTTTGTAGACAGATTGGAGAGAGATTGGAGTGGGTCGAGATATTATGATGGATATTTATTATATGTATAACATATATTGTTTATCATCTGAATTTGAATTTTTAAACCTTTTCTCTTGAAATTGAATTGGTGAATAGTTAAAGCGTGACATGTATTCTTCCCTAATAAGAATCTTTAAGGGCCATAAGGTGACAGTATTGTGCCCTTTTTTCCACCATTTTTGGGGCTATACAGGCAGTGCTTCAACTGTGAGCCGACACCTTTGCCTCCAAGGTGAACTAGGCCAGTCCACATGTTGGGCTCTCCTGAACCAGGATGCCCAAGCCCAATTAACACCTCAAGGCCCAATAAAGGAACGGAACATTTCATTTATAAATTATTGCAAGGATCAAAATCATTACTTCGCTAGAGAAAAAAAAAAAAAAATTCCAGTCATCTCCAGTAAGGAACCAGTTTTGCTCCTAGCCTCGAGCATTCTGGGATGCAATTAAACAGATCATTATATCTTATCTACCTGTCTAACTAAAAATGAAATACAGGAACATGAAATTTACAAGAGAAAAATAACAATAAATGCATGATCAATCAAGAATATTCTTGTAAAATATTAACTACATCAGAGCGTTGTTCATCGCTCAATTCTGTTGGAAATTCGACTAGAAATTTGAGTCGAAGGTCTCCTCTCTTAGCTTCATCTTTGAATTTAGGCATGCCTTGTCCAGGGATGATTTTCTCATACCCAGGATATATAATTTCATCTACTGAAATTGTCATTTGGCCTCCTCCTAATAGAGGGACAGAAAACGAACAACCTGTTAGAGCTTGAACCAAAGGCACTTCAACTCCGAGCTCCAAATCATTTCCTCTCCGTTTAAACATTGGATGTTTTTTTTCAACAATGGAAAAGATAATGTCTGCTGGAAGGGTGCCCGGTTTCTCGTCTCCCTTTCCTTCAAATGTTATTTTTGTTCCTTTTCTCCATCCCGGCTTTACATTGATAGTTAGTGTCTCTTCCTCTTTGATGATGAATCTGTCATGACAGACAATCGTGAAAAATAAGCAGCTATACACACACATTGGAAAAAAAATGAATTTCTTAAAGATGGCTGAGGGGGCAGAATTGTTTGAACCATCTCGTCTAGAATTTAGAGGTTCAACATGATGTTGAAACAGGAAGAAGACTTGAATTCAAGTATCGTTACCACCCATTTCGAAGATTGTAAGCATGCCAAGCTTTTGTGAAAAAATAAATTAGTCCTATGTGTAAGTGGCATTTGGGCATTGTTAAATACATAATTTAAGTGTCCTATGTGTAAGTAGCATTTGGGCATTGTTGAATAAATAATTTAAGGAAATAAGTCTCATCTTTAATAGCTTATGATTTTAAGTAAGGCATGCAAAATAAGTAGATATACCCACACACACATTTATCCTGGAGCTAAGATATGTTGAAAGGTTAAGATGGTTCAATGTGTCAAGCCTTTTGAAGAAAAACAAATTTATCCATCCTATGCCTGAGGTTCATGTTGAATACATAATTTAAATAAACGAGTTTATCTAGGATACTGTTTAAACATTTAAATGAGGTGATTCAAGAAGAAACTCCCCATACCCTGGATTTGATATGACATCTCTTGTGATCTTGATCTTCTTGACACATCCATGCAACAATTCCTCGAGGGTACATTCAAGTTTTTTTCCAGTGGGCTGAGGTTTTTTCCAGGCTCCGGACCGCGAAAACATAATCGGGGTTGTGCTTCTGCTGCTCGCAATTTTTGATAGGGGAGTTGAGTCTCTTGGGCTAGTGGCAGTGGGTGTCGATGGAGCGCTAGCCCCGGTTGGAGTTCTCGGAAAATAAGTATAGTAATCTGCCGGTGTTGGAGTTCTGCTTCTTCGGCTCGAATTTCTGGACAAATTTCTTGGACTTAGCGATGTGCTGCTGCTTGCACGCGAAATAAGCGTAGGGCTGGAAATGTAGAATTCATCATCCGTTTTGTAATGATCGGGTGTTTTTGGCTCATCTCCAATTGATAAATTTGCCTGTCTTTTCTTCTCAATGCTAAGAGCCTGAAAGTTAATTCATTGACACACACACAAAAAAATAAAATAAATAAATAAAAAGGAAGAGTTTGCATACAATTATTCCATGCAATGAACAAACTAAATATCAATTGCAAATCAACATCTTGCATAGAATGGATGAAGTCCCAGTTACATACGTACCCTGTAAGCCTCATTGATGGATCTGATCTTGGCTTCAGCTTCGGCTTTATTGGTGGGATTTTTGTCAGGATGCCATTTGACAATAAGAGATTTGTATTTCCGGTAAATATCAGGGAGAGATGCAGTCCTTGGAATTCCAAGAATGTTGTAAAAATTATTGTGTGTTTCTGAGCCTGGAAGATCTCCCATGAAGATGTGGTTGCAGAGGAGAAGGGATGGAGAAATGGAGATTGTATGGAATGGAGAAAGTAGAAAACGCTGATTTTGTCCAAACAATTTTGTGTGTGGTATAGAATAAATTTACATGCAAACAAGAAAGCGGTTTATTAGGAGAACTGATTAATGATTAGGATACATGCTTTGTTGAGTTGAAAGGTCATTTTCTCATATATTTTTTTCTAATGCAAATATGAGGACCAAGCCATATAATAGCTGAGGTTAAAAGGGTAGAGTACAAGACAATGAAATGAGCCAGAGATTGGATGTAGTTCACCGTTTTGAATTCGTTTTTGTTTGGTCAAGGTATTTGTAAGCGTGCACAAAAATAGTGGTCAATCCAATATGACTATAAATTAGAGCTAGGTTATCCATTTTGTCAATCATATGGAATTAGGGTTGAAAACAAGACACACTAGGATCGGGCAGTCATTATCAGAGGGACGAATTTTGCCTTTTCTCCGTTTATGGATTCTAGAATCTTGATTTTCAATTACAATTTTGGTACTAATAGAATAAAAACGAAACCAATTTTCTTGATTTCATCTCTGTTTCTTTTTCTTTTGGAGTTAATTTCTTCAGGTTCTTCATCTCCAATTTCAAGGCGCTAATTTATCTACATTTCCCATGGATCTTGGTTATGTACTGAGAATCCCATGGTCGGTTTCTGATTGTAAGACCCCTCCAAATCCCAATTTTAACCAGCAAATTTCCCCTACTTCTGGCAAGCCCACCGTCGGAAAACGCTAGTGCTGCCAGACCCTCCTCTCCCTCTTTGACATAGGAGTGTGACAGCATCTCAAAGAGACTTCACTTTTTCAACTGCCCAATTTTCCAACTTCCCTTTCTTGCCTTGAAGATTTCCAATCCAAGTTGAATTCTCTGTCTCCTACAAATTCTCACATCCATTTGCTTTGATCCAATGTAATTTGTTAAAACTCCCACCTTTTGCGCCTCCGTTGAGTCCATCCAAGATTGGGTCAAGAAGCTTGGTCCCTCCACTGTACTGGACTCTGCTTGAAAGCCAGACCTCACTGATCTTACTTACTGTGATGATTTTGGGCCTGAAAGCACTGGTGCTTTGACTTGTATCTTTGGTCTTTGGATTGATTCAGATAAGGGTTCTACGAGTAAACGACATTTGGCTCGTCTTTGGATTACTGGGGCTGGTGTCGTAGCTATCTTACTGGTTTCTTGTTTGCAGAAAGAAGCCTCCTACAGTGTCTACATGGTATAAAATACCAATAATTTTGGGACTTTCATTTAAAAAGCCCAGTCAAACCAAATATTTGTTTAAAAAACTCAATATCTATGTTTTTTAGTTAGAAGGCCTAAACATACATAAAATGAATAATACAATTTGTAAATGACTAAAATGTCATTGTTTANAAGCACTGGTGCTTTGACTTGTATCTTTGGTCTTTGGATTGATTCAGATAAGGGTTCTACGAGTAAACGACATTTGGCTCGTCTTTGGATTACTGGGGCTGGTGTCGTAGCTATCTTACTGGTTTCTTGTTTGCAGAAAGAAGCCTCCTACAGTGTCTACATGGTATAAAATACCAATAATTTTGGGACTTTCATTTAAAAAGCCCAGTCAAACCAAATATTTGTTTAAA
>CAIGRL010154839.1:0-11448 GCA_903798325.1 Fraxinus xanthoxyloides
GTGATTTGGCCTCATACAATTTTGCTCCACCTAGGAACAAAACTGGTGCTTGCCAAACATCAAAATGCACCAACTCCAAGATAGCTTTACTTCTAGCAGTGGAATTGCTGAACTTCAATTTGTGCTGCTGACTAGTAACACAATGCTCACAAAATAGTAACGAAACCTTTTTGAGCCCTGGAAGAAGTTTTTGTTCAGTAAGAATCTTCAAACCTCGTTCCGACATGTGGCCAAGTTTACGGTGCCACACCATTGTTAATTCTTCTGCCGAACTTGTTGATGCAGTGGATGTTTCTCCTTCTTGTTGTGTATCTCCTTTAAGCATGTATAAATTTGCAGTTAACTTTTTTGCTTTCATTATTGCAGCTGCTGTTCTTGAAGAAGAAAGTCAGCACAAAAACAAAGAAGATAGATTGGGAAGCTCACAATAGGTTGAAACTTTGACGATGATGAGAGGGAGATCAAAGGAACTTGGCTCCAGTGGGAGTCATAATCAGAGTAGATCAAAATCCAGAAGTAAGAAGAATGTCAAGTGTTATAACAGTGACGTACACTCCACAACAAAATGGAGTAGTAGAGCTGATGAACAGAACATTGTTAGAATGGACAAGAGCGATGTTAAGAACTGCAAGGATGCCTAAGTCATTTTGGGTAGAAGCGGTCAAGACTGCCTGTTATGTGATCAATTTGTCACCATCAACAACAATTGATCTGAAAACACCGATGGAGATGTGGACTGGTAAACCAGCTGATTATTCTCATTTATATACATTCGGAAGTCCTGTTTACGTTATGTAACGCTCTCTTAAAACAGAAAAAACAAGATCTCTAATGCCTCAGCTAGTGAACTATAACACCCAAGTAACATCAAAGATGGATCCAAAATCTAGGAAACGTATTTTCTTAGGATATGCTGATGGAGTCAAGGGGTATCGTTTATGGGATCTCACTGCCCGCAAGAGTTAATCAACATGGATGTTGTATTTGTAGAAGATAAACAAGAAAAAGAAAATGACAACACTTTAAAATAGAAACCAGAGACTACTACAGTCAAAGTTGAAGAAAGGCAAGACTAGAAATTCCAGATTCTTCTGAAGCAGCACCAGAGCACGATAAACAAGAACAAGCTGAGTTTGCAACTCCCAAGTTCGACGGTCAACTCGAGAGAGAAAAGAATCAGCTTGGCAGTCAGAGTACATCATGGAGAGAAATGTCGCATACTGTCTACTAACAGAGGATGGAGAGCCGTCAACTTTCCATGATGCTCAAAAAGCCAAGAAGCTTCTCTATGGATGGGAGCAATGCAAGAAGCAATTGAAGCTCTCCATAAAAACAAAACATGAGATCTTGTTCCATTACCACAAGGAAGAAAAACCATTGGAAACAAATGGGTTTACAAGATCAAATGAGATAGCAATTACCAAGTGGAGCGGTATCGTGTTAGATTGATGGTGAAAGGATTCGCTCAGAAAGAAGGCGTAGACTTTAGTAAAATATTTTCTCCTGTTGTTCGACTCACAACGGTTCGAGCAGTCCTGACGATGTGTGCTACATTTGACTTGTAATTAGAGCAGTTGGACGTGAAAAGGAGACTTGAAGAAGAAATTTACATGCTCCAACCAGAAGGTTTTGAAGAAAAAGAAAAAGAGAACTTGGTTTGTAGATTGAACAAATCTCTATATGGTCTCAAACAGGCGCCGAGATGTTGGTATAAGAGATTTGATTCATTCATCATGAGCCTTGGATACAACAGATACAGTCCAGATCCTTGTGTTCACTATAAGAGATTTGGTGATAGTAATTTTATTATTCTACTGTTGTATGTTGATGACATGTTGGTAGCAGGCCCCAACAAAGATCGTATTACAGACTTAAAGACACAGTTGGCTAGGAAGTTTGAAATGAAGCACTTGTAACTAGCAAACAAGATTCTATGGATGCAAATTTACCAAGACAGAAATAATATGAAGATTTGGCTTTCACAGAAGAATTATTTGAAGAAAATCTTTCGACGCTTCAACATGCAGGATTGTAAGCCAATTTCTATCCTTCTTCCTATTAATTTCAAGTTATCCTCAAGTATGAGTCCTAACAATAAAGCAGAGAGGATGGAAATGTCTAGAGTACCGTACTCATCAGCAGTGGGTAGCTTAATGTTCGCTATGGTTTGCACAATGCCAGACATTGCACAAGCAGTGGGAGTAGTTAGATCCATTTAGTGGAAAGGAGGCTTCCTCAATAATGGTAGCGAAGTACGAAATAGAGAAGTTCAATGGGAATAATTTCTCATTGTGGAAAATGAGAATAAAAACAGTTTTGAGAAGTGATAACTGCTTGACGTCAATTGGAGATACGCTCGATGACATCACTGACGACGGCAAGTGGTATGAGATGGATGTCAATGCTATTGCTAATTTGTACCTTGCACTAGCGATGGAGTATAGTAAAGTGTGGTGGAGAAAAAAACAGCAAAAGAGATTTGGGATACTCTGACATAAAATACATTTGATATGGATAACATTGTGCTTGAAAGTATGTAAGAGACTAATTCTTCTATGCCTGGTGCCTTTATGTTTCAATTTTCCACTGAGCCCTTTAGGCACCTACTCACCGATAACATTACTTGCTTGATCCACACCATCAGCATCCATCACCTTTCATGCTACTTCATTGTTATTGTGTCAAATTATACCCGTTCCTAGATGTCACTACTCGTTTTTATCAAAAGTATATACACTTGACGGCCATCATTCAATTTCCATTAAGCATAAGGGTGGGCATGCGTGCATCTGTGTATATATGCATATGTAACTTAGGGGATTTACCGCTAATTCCTTTGAATTAAGCCCCCATTTGTTTCACATTATTTTTTTCATTCTCATTCTTCTACTCATTTTCAACCACACATTCTTCAATAAAATAATATTTTTCATCACATCAATAACTTTTCCTTCTTTTTCAACCACACATTCTCCATCAATCTACTATTTCAAAATACATTCTCTCAAAATAATATCCATCAAACACACTTTAAAATATAGAAACAAAAAATGATTGATCATATGTTTTCCGAACTTGTGCTGAAGTCAAGTCAGACGAGTGTACTGTCTTTTTACCTGTTCCTTTTTTCTTTTTAANCATTCTTTTACTCATTTTTAATCACACATTCTTCAATAAAATAATATTTTCCATCACATCAATCTTTTTTCCTTCTTTTTCAACCACACATTCTCCATCAATCTACTATTTCAAAATACATTCTCTCAAAATAATATCCATCAAACACACTTTAAAATATAGAAACAAAAAATGATTGATCATATGTTTTCCGAACTTGTGCTGAAGTCAAGTCAGACGAGTGTACTGTCTTTTTACCTGTTCCTTTTTTCTTTTTAAAATTGAAATTCAGGTCGTGAGTTACAATTTTAAGGAGGAGAGATTTGTTCGTCTGCACCGATCGGCCATTGGATTTCCCGAGCAAGGTTCTCGTATACAGGCACACTTTCTTCCCAAAATTCAAGGGAAGCAGCTTTAAAATGCGAAGCATTGGTGAGGACTCAATTTCAAGATGATCCTTATGGTTGTTTAGGTTCACTACGTCGTAAAAAGCTCGTCCGTGATCCTTTTCATCGGTCCATACCTTATCCTAATGGATGTCCTGAAATCGAAGGATTGTTCAGGTATTGTGGGACTGCTCCATACCCAGGCTACCTTCCATGGGCTTAGAAATATTGTTCTCTTCAGAGGCAAAAACTATGGTAAGAATCAGATTGATTGGAAGCACTTGACATAAATTAAATTCTTACTGTTCAGTCTAGCCTTGTCCATGTCTACTACTGTACAAAACATGCCCAGTAGGCTTACTCAGTGATATATCACTCTCCCTGGAAAATAATAAAATGGAATACCGAGTCTGCTAGTGTAGAGACTAGAGATATCTTCACTCTTCAGAGACATTATTTCTATTTTTTGCTTAAAATCTAACCAATGTCTTGGAATGAAATTGAAAGTTATAGACAAAAACGGCCCTAAATGTATAACAAAAGGTTTTCGAGTTAATCGCACTTCAATTTATTTTGTAAATGCTTCACGAATATTCGGTCCTCAATTTGAAGTCTAAAACTTAATGTTTTGTCTCCCATTTTTTGGAAACTCTTTTTTACTTACTTATTTTCAACAATACATTCACACAATAAAATATTTTAAACGTAAATCTAAAATTTCTTCCTATTTTTTAATTATACATTATTCAAAATAATTATTTAAAATAATATTTTTTTTTTAAAGAAAAATGGTTAAATCTTGATCACTTTCAACTGCTGATATTCATTGTAGAAGGCATCAAAACTGAATGTATTCCCAACATTGACGAAATGGGCAATCGGCCTAATTTCTGAAATTCGAAGTTATAACTAGGAAAATAGTTTAACTTTTGCGTTTCGAAAACTTGAAAACTGTATAATTGACTAATTGAAAAAATATTTAAAGTAAATATAGTATTTTATAATTTTAAATATTTGGTATATATTATTTTAATTATTACATAAGTTTTAGAGTGATTAAAAATTTAAAATAATTAGAAGAATTTCTTTTTTCCCTAAGCGCCTCTGCCCGTCTAGATTCGTAAAATTTGAAACTTGATCTTCACGTTTAATCACACTTTACGCTTTCTAGAACATTAGTGGGAAAATACACCATGTGACTGAATCAACGTCTTGCTTTGCTGCAACACGGCAAGTCATGATTCCGGTTTTCATCGGCTTTACATTTTGAAAAAATGTCACTTTCTAAAAATCTTTGCAATAATGTCATTTTTGCCCCTCTAGAGAATTTAAACACCTTACATATCCTTCATTAAATGAGATTTGACTACATGAAAAAATTGTACCAAAAAGGGCAAAATGTTACATCCAAATAACTCAACTTTCAAATTTTGAAAGAACAAAAAAAAGTGAAAAACCAAAAACTTAAAATACAACTCAATTGGTCTATCTCTATCCTTCAAACTCTTACTAATCCTAGAGTCATGCCCCTCTCTCATTCGAACTCTCTAAAGCCCACCGCCGACAAAGACCACCATTACACTTGATAAGGTTTATGTATGTTATCTATGATTTTTTTTCCTTATAACTATATTTTTCACTCTTGTTCATATAAATAATATTCAGAGGATCGATTATTGACCCTAGTTCCATGAATCTTCTCTAACTAATACAACTCATACCATCTTTGCATAGTAGTGGCACTGACATACTCGTAGCGATCACCATACTCATTCAAGGCGACGACGCTGTAAACACAAAGAAACGACAATCGACATGCGTTCAAGTACCTACAACATCTACTAGAACTCCATTCAGGAGGGGGAGCAGAAAGAGAGTCAAGAAATGTTAAATCAAATTGAACTGTAAAAATTTAACAGACTAATGTTTCATTTTGACATTAGATTGTTTTTACTTGTATGTGAGCTATAGAGGTAATGGTCTATTAGGTATCTAAAGAATTTGGTTTGTACTACATGGCAATGGTCATGTTCCCTTTTCCTTGACTTATTATTTTGTGCGCACGTAGGAAGGGAACTGATTTAATTGTGTAAATTCTATGATATTAACATAATTGTTGTATGAATGTGATATTTATTTTGCTCTTTGGCAGATTTTGACACACAGCTATAACGAACTATCGAGGCTTGTAGAGATAATCTGTCGTTCTCGACATTTCAACTGTCGGGAGTGAATGAAATATTTGTCTACTTCACTACTTTGTTCGTAATGTTAATTTTACACGACTGATATCTACAATCGATAATGAAACGAAAATGATAATATAGCATAATATGTAGAATGCCATCATTGTGACATGGAGTTCAGTTATAATTGTGCAATCTTTTGTGCACCCATTAGCAAATTAGAATTGAATTGAATAAATCGATTACATAATAAGCCCTAATCTTATTGTGCACCCATTATAATTCACATGGATTTCGTCCACGAACGTGTTCAACCTTGTGGCTTTACATGGCAAAATAAGTCCTAAACTATATTGTTGCATTATAGTACTAAATTACAAAGTATTTAATGGTAAAAATGTACTTGTGCAGATCTAAATGAACAATAGCATAGGATATTTGAATTGGTTTTGTTCCTTCTCCTCTTTTTCTCGTCATCTACATGCACAATATGTCTATCGTGCAATATGATAAATCTTAGATTAGTATTCATACCCAGAAATCGGAGATTGCAATGATAAGCGTTCGACACAATTAATATGTTAGCATTTAACAGCAAGAAAGTGACACCTTCGAATATTTAAATCCAAACAATATCAAATAGGTGAAAGATGCTGAAACATCTCGAAAATGTTGAGTTCGACAAGTAAACTGTTGAAACTGACGGGAAGCATTTAATATGTGTGATTGGAAAACAATCTTCATAACATTAAGTGTATTTATCAATATTGTGCTACAAAATGACAAAAATTTCTTCCCAAATAATTTGCCCAATGCATCATCAAATAGATAATCCTTCACAACATTTAATGGGTGTTATTGGAAGAAATTATTCATAACATTAAGAGTGCTAATCAATTCTCAATTACAAAATGAAAAAATGTTTCCCAAATAATTTACTTGATACTTCATTAAATAGGGAATCCTTGACGACAATTTGTGGAAGATATTGGTGTCTTTATTCAAAAATATTTCAAGAACCAAACCGAATTAATGAATAATAATTTAGAAAATCTCAAATAAATATGATCATATTGTATTTAATAAATCAAAAATAGTAAGATATAAGATAAAAAGTATAAACAATTTGTAAATGTTAACCTCTCAAAATGAAACATGAATTCACTAATAATTTCTTCATGTTGTTGGAATGGAGAAGATGTTAAGAAAGTTGAGAGTTTTTGGGTATGAAAATCGGTTTCTACATTCATATATTTTTTTTAGTTAACAATTGATATCATCCAATGTATTATACATATCACCAATGATTTCTAATGCACAACTCAAAGCATCACAGCATAACATTAATTAACATTAAATGCTTTCAAAAAGGCATATCTAAGAATAATTGGACATTTTACACCCAAAAAGTGATATTTTTTTAGCGCAATTTGTAAAAGTATAGGATAATTATATTATCATTATAGATCTTAATTACTACATCATATTTTAAGCACACAACAATTAAAATATATATTTTTTAATATATAAACCACAATAAAACTAATATTATACTCTTAGCCCCCTGTTTGATACACATTAAGATTTTCATTCTCATTCTTATACTCATTTTCAACCACACATTATTCAATAAAATAATATTTTCCATCACATCAATAACTTTTCCTTCGTTTTGAACCATACATTCTTTATCAATTTACTATTTCAGAATACATTCTTCCAAAATAATGTGGTTCAAACAAACTCTTAATTCAATAAAAACAAAAAAAAAAAAAATTGAAAAAAAAAAAAGAATATGATATTGTGGTGTACTTATCATCAATATTAATCCTCATTTTCCCTCATTATTTCACATCCAATGGAAACGGAAGATCGGGGAAGAACACCAATCTGTATTCATATGGGCAAAATCTCCCTCCCTTCATCCTATTGCCATGCTGTTTTTTCCAAAATAGGTTCTTGGTCCTTCCAAGTTTGTCGGTTTATCATATTGCACGAGGTGTAATTGGAGACATATAGTAACAACCTCGTTGGAGCAGAGCAAATTCAATGAACTCAAAATAATTGTATATAAATCTGTTCTCACTTTAAAAACGTGAGAATAATTGCACTTAAGTGCACGGAAATTCATAGTAAATTGACACAAAGCGTTCTAAATAATAAATTGAAAATAATCATATTAAATTCATAATAAATTGAAGATAATAGACTTCCATGATTTTGATTGTTTTAAATTCATAATAAATCTACTTGAATTAACGAAAAATCATATTCTTAATATTCAGACTACATAAATAAACTGAAAAAATATATCAGTAAATCGTGGTCAAATGGAGTATATACCGTAAGGAAAAGAAAATTATCTTACTGTCGTGGAAGAAAGCAAAAGCCTTCGGAAAAGCTATGAGCAATAAGATATTGAGGAAAAAGAAATAAAGAAATTAAGTTTTATGTTTGTGGTGTAACAATAATTTATTTAATTAAATAGTATATTAAAATCCTATTTATGTAATTTTATTCAAGGACATTTAATTAAATAAGAAAATTGTGGTGTACTTGATAAAATTTGTAGTGGTAATATAATTACCCTTCGGTGTATTTTTAAATTTTATGACATCTATGTCTAAAATGCATTTTGATATAATATTTTGATAGATAGTATGTTATTAAAAAATAAGAAAATTTTGAATTTGTGTGTAATATTACTTTATTGAAGAATGCATTGTTGAAAATAAGAGAGTGAATAATATATTTGAAAATAACAGGGACCAAACAATGACCTAACTATTCGTAATTCATATAGCTAGTACTAAATGCTAATGCATAATGGTTTTTTTTTATTTAATTTATTAAATCCCTGTTTGATAGTTATTATTTGATAAAAATAAAGTTCTGAATAATGAATTTTTAGAGAATGTATGGTTAAAAAATAGGAAAAAATTTAAATTTATGTACAAAATATTATATGTATGAATATGTGATTGAAAATAAGTATGTAAAATAAAGAGTTGACATAATGGTTGTTAAACGGATGCTAAATATCCAATGGACAATCTTTTAAAGTTACATTGATAATTAAATCATCATCTCATCATATTGGCGTGGCACATGGACCCACCTTTCTACCGTTCCTCAAACTTTGACAAGTTCAAACATTCATAAGACCACGAAATTGGCCAAAACCCTGAAAGAATCAATATTTATACACTAGTAGACAATAATAAAACACATATTTTGCTTGCATTTATTTACTCTCATGTATCATTGATTGACAATATTTAAATAGCCATCATATCACTAGAACCACACCGTTAAAACCATCCCCTCAATCCCTTCCGCCATGGACATGTTCGATATCTCGGCCGGCCGATCACCTAGACGAGAGCTCCAAGGGCCTAGACCAACACCTCTAAAAGTACGTAAAGATTCTCACAAGATCAGAAAACCGCCTGTGCCACCACAACCTTCCCGACCTCAAGTGCCACCCCGGCCACCGGTTATTATATACACAGTCTCTCCCAAGATAATTCATACGAACCCTAATGAATTCATGTCATTAGTACAACGTCTAACCGGCTCAGATTCAACTTGTTCTTCGTCTATGATCACTTCGTCACCGTCTTCTTCTTCGGCTTTTCAAGATAATAGTGGTGAAATATCTCCAGCTGCACGTTTTGCTACCATTGAAAAAACCAAATCCCCTGAAGGGAGGAAATTGCAGAAAGATTTTGACATGGGAATGATTGGGGGGATAGAGATAAACGCCGAGTTTGAGAGGCCGTCCGGCCAGTTCCCGGGCATTTTATCGCCTAACCCGGCTTCTCTTCCACCTATCCCACCAAATTTTTTCTCTCCACCATCTGATCCCAATCCATTAGGGTTTTTCCATGATCTCAGCCCCGTTTTACACAGTAACAGGAATTATATAGACTGTAGTTTAATACCTAGTCCTTCAACTTTTGTTTCACCTCATATTCCTTCTCCAAATACTCTAGACCTTTTCAATGTCTTTTTTGACATTTAACCCTAAACGTCTCGTTGGAACATAGACAAGATTTTAACTTTGTTTCTTCCTTGATAGTGTCGAGCTCTATCCAATCGTCCCAACAAGAGATGCCATATAGAGAAAATCAGGTATATTACCATTGATTACCCCAACAAAGAGCATTGGCGACGCGGTCGAGGATAATGACTCGTAACAGAAGAGAGGGACTGAATTAAAGTTTCATTAATTCTCTTTGGCTGAGGTGCAAGGTAGGGACTTATCAGTAGGGCATTTTTTTAGTTGAAATTAATTTTTGTGGGCCTCATTATGCTTTAGTTTGGCTTAAATATATGTTTTTTGTCTTTGGTATACTCATCCTAGGTCATGATTATAATGATGCCATTTTTGTCATGTAGCCTCTTGGATTGTAATTTGCAACCCAAATTAAGCTACTAATTTATTGCCTTTTTTTTCCCTCTTCGTTTTGTTTATTATGTAATTAATTCTCTAGATGTTTACTTGGTCGATTTTCTATTATTGGAAATGGTGTTTGAATTCCATATATTTGGTGTCCATTTGCTTAAGGTACTTCGGGAGTTAGGGGTTCCACAGCAGTGGTCGAAGTTGGGAACCTAATATCTGAAAATTTGCATGTTGGGTTAGGCTCTCATCGTGAAAGTTTTCATGGTTTGGCATCGCTCATTTAATTTGTCGACTCCACTTGACCTATGGGCAGGTTGGAATTACAATTGCGAACGAATGACCTGAGTCGGATTTTGGTTGATCTAAAATTTTGCACGTCGGGCATCTCCAATGAGGGATCAAATTTAGTGTTGGTGTAAAACCCTCTCTAATGAAGGATCAAGACAAATATAGTGCAAAATATAGTGTAATGAATATTGTTACACAAAATATAAAATTTTTCAATAACCCCATTTTGTCCTTCTTTCCCCTCTACAAAAATTGATTCTTCCATCTACGTTCCTATTTAGAGGGTGTTTGGTGTAGATTAAAATCAGATTTTGGGTGGATTGTGATAGAAGTTTTTGAAATGTGTGGTTGAAAAGATGTGGAACTCATGAAAGAGGTGGTTAATATTGATTGTTTAACTTTGATTTAGATTAAAATCTGGTCCAAACAGGACCTTAATATTTTTGTATTAGTAGATTTATAATTGATTTTAATGTGATGGTCTTTTAATTTAGCATTTATTTAAATTATAATCAATAATAAGTAACTTATTTAAATAGTTCAATGTAATTTTTATAATTTGGGTATTATGTTTCAATTTATTAATAAATGCAATATTTTAGTTCATTAAGTATATCTCTAATTTAACGATTTTTGTAATAATATAATTTAGAATTAAATAATTTAAAATAAAGTTAATGTAAAACTTGATGTAATTACACCAAATTTGATATACGTCGTTGAAGGTGGTATCGTGACAAAAATTTCCTTGACAAGGACCAATGGGCTTAGATATGTCAAGTCAAACCACGTGTCTAGTTATTTTTTTATTAAAATTTTTAATAAAATTCCCAAAATCTCAAGCTTTAATATTTTTTAGAAGTTGAACCGCTCATACAATCAGAAAAACTAGCCACGAACAGCTATTTTACTTTGGATCATGCTATAGGAACAAAACCCATTACAAAATGAGTGATAAAATAGCCACATGACGCCCCCTATTAGCGGGGCACCTTCTGCCGCAGGCGCCCCACCAATAGGGGGCGCCATGTGACTATTTTGTCAACCATTTTGTACACAATTT
>CAIGRL010154841.1:0-10698 GCA_903798325.1 Fraxinus xanthoxyloides
GATGCACAAAAGGTGGAAAACGTTTTCTCACCTAATAGGTGGGAAAATATTTTCCACATTTTTTTTTTTTTTAGCAATGACAACCAATTCTATTAACATTATAAAAAGAATTTTCATTTTTGTTGACAATTTCTATGCAAAACAAAGTCAAACAAATATGGTAATTTTTTCTAATTGTTTAAAATATTTTTTTTTTTACTTTTTGGTAATTGGAACAAATTCTAGATCCAATGGTAGAAAATATTATCACTTTAATGGACTCGATAAAAAAAGAAGTCAAACGGATTTCAAACTTTCAACATTTTCCATGATAAATTATACCAATCAAACACAAAAAATATTATCACTTTAATGGACTCGATAAAAAAAGAAGTCAAACGGATTTCAAACTTTCAACATTTTCCATGAAAAATTATACCAATCAAACACATTTAATTACAATTCCCTGTAAAACAAGTTCTAGGCAAATATTTTCTTGGAATTCATTTTCTTTCCACCCTATTTTCCATGGTGCAATCAAACGAACCCTTAGATAAATGGGGTACATAAAGAGAGAGGATAAAATATAAGTTCCAATTGTATTTGATGCACGAGATCAAGGCCGTGTTTGATGAGCAGATTCAATCGAAAAGTGGTGCATCAGACCGTAGTATAGTCCAGTTAATATTTTTGAATTGACGTGCAGTCATTTTTGACAAGTAGAACCAATCAGTTTTTTCCAACCCGAGCGACTGATAAATAAAATTTCACCACTCAATACTGTCTTCGCATGAAAAAAGATGGGCTCTCCCAAAGCCTCAAATCTAGATTGTTAGAGCGCTTTTACATTTACATCAACTTTTGGGACCCTCAAGCGCGTCTCACGCTTATGCATCAACGACTTGAATAGTTCGTTCAGTCCCAACAAGTAGAGGTTTCAAAGAATAGGAACGATTAGTGATGACAAAAAAATTCGAACCCGTGGGGCCCGCCCTGAACGGAGCGGTGGTAACCCCATTAATCGGGTATTCGGGAAGGGTAACGGGCGTCCCGTTTTATTTTATTTTTAATAATTCAATACTTTAAATGAAAATTTTCATCATTTCTAATAGAAAATTACAACTAAAATTATTTGTCTAAATCTAATGAATGAGGACAATAAAAAGAAGTTTTTAAAAACTTAAAAAAAAAAAAATTAAATGGGGTAGTAAACGGGGCAAGGGCCTCGCCTCACCTTAAACGGGTAATGGGGCGGGGAATTGCTTGGCGAAGCGGGGGAGGTTGCACGACCCCAGGTCTGCCCCGACCCAGTTGCCATCTCTATAAACAATCATCTTTTCTAGGCACAAATACGCCTCTAACAAAATGGACCTTCGGGATCAAGCGAAGTCAGGAGGCCGGGGTCAAGTTCATTTGAAAAGCTCAAATATGGCTAGCCCTTCTGATAATTGGAAAATTGAAGCAAATGACCTCGAATCTTTGCTCAAATTGCATTTTTGTAAAACATCTCAAATTAGTGCAAATGATGATTTTGGATGGAATTCATTCAAATGGATAGTTAATTTGTAGTTGGAATGCAATTGCTCTTAGTGGAAATTACACAAAACCAGAATTTTAAAATTTCAATTTCAATTTTCAAATATAAACTTTATTTATATAAAAATCAGATATTAATTCGTCTATATCTAATTTATAATTACCAAAACCCTAAAAATCTAAAATCATTTATCACATCTTCATTTTCTCTCTATCCTCTCCTTCTCTCTCATCCTCCTTGATGTCTCTCTCATCTCTCGCCTCTCTCTATCCCAACTATTACATTCGTCGGAAACCACTGCAAATGCTGCCTCTACGACACACGTCGCAGCTGCCCACGGCGTGAACACCACTGCATCAGTTAATGATGCGGGATATGGGGAATTCTGGCTACAATTTGGTGTCGGAGTTTTGTGGTTGCGAGATGGGGAAAAATTGGAGTGAGTTTTGTTGATTGTGTGCAATTGGTGGTAGTGGTTGTGGTGTGGCAGTGCTATAAGATGGTGGCGATTTTCATGATGTTCCCCCAAGGCGTTAATGACGCTGCCTTAAACAATCGTTGTGCACATTGCAACATTGCCGCTGCAGTGTGGTGTGAGCGGCTTTGCTGCAACGGTCGCAGTGTAATGCGCATTGCCCTTAGTGGCGATTTTCATGAGTTTTGTGGTCGTGCTAATTTTTTTAGGTGATTTTTGTTTGTTGTTGGTGGTGGTCGTCGTAGTGGTGGTGTCAATGTTAGTGGTGGTTGCAGTGTCAGTGGAGGTACGACTATTGTTGTGGATTTGATTTGTTGGTGTTTTTTGGGCGACAGTGGCAACGATTTTTTTGGATATTGTTGGTGGTGGTGGTTTTGGTGGTAGTTGTGGTGGTGAGGCGGTGGTGGTGATTTTAAAGTGGAAAATGGTAGTTGTTGGACGTGGTGGTGCCTGGTGGATTCGGGTAGGTAGTGAAATTAAGAGGGATTGTGACCAATTATCTGAGATTGTGACCATTAATTTGGGTATTCTATGACTAAAAGATAACATGTGATCGATAAATTGTAACCAATAAATATGTGACCTAAAAATTTGAATTGTGACTTATGAAGTTTGTGATTTGTGATCGATAAATCAATTGTGATCTATAAATTTTTTAATTTGTGACCGATAAATGAATTCGTAACCAAATTGTATAAAATTGCGACCTTAATATATTTAATTGCGACTTATAATTCTTTTATGCGTGACTGATAAATAAAATTTGACCTATAAATTTTTTGAATTGTGACTGTAAAATAATTTGTGACATGTAAAATTTGTGATTTGTGACCAATTATAAAAAATTTGTGACCAAATTATATGAAATTGTGACTTTAATATATTTAATTAATAAAATATATGTTTGATTAATTAATTTATAAACAAAATTTAAAAAAAATTTGAGACTTGGATTTTAAACATAATCTCTTAAATTTGAAATTGGTAAAACTAAACCTCTTCGTTATGAAATCTTCCCTTGGCCTTATTTTGTTAATATTTCAAGGAACAATTTTGTCAAATGACTTTCGCCACGGTAAAAAAAATTATTATATTATCACTATAAATTTTAATTGTTACACCACATTATAATCACGCCACAATTAAAATATATTTTTAATAAATATACCACAACAAATTTACAATAAGACTCCTAATTCGGTAAAAACAAAAAATTGAAAACAAGAATACAATATTGTGGTGTACTTATCACCCTATATTAATCCTTATTTTTCTCCCTCGTTCTGATTTTTATTTTACTTATTTTTATTTATTTTTTATTTTTAAAGCAATGAAAGTGCCCAAAGGTTATCTTCCTAATTATGACACTTTTGATGAGCTGAATGAGAATAGAACTCAGAATGTGGTAATCAGAATAGACTTGCACGCTTTTGATTGTTTTAAATTCATAATAAATCTGCTCAAATTAACAAAAAACCAGATTGTTAATTTTCAAACTTGACAAATAAATTGAAAAAATTCATCAGTAAATCATAGTCAAATAAAGTATAAATTCATTTATTGTGAGGGAAAAAAATTTCTTGTCGTCGTGGAAGAAAGCAAAAGTCGTCGGAAAAAGCCATGAGCAATGAGATGTTGAGGAAAAAGAAAGAAGGAAATAAACTAGATTTTATATTTTTTGGAGTAAAAATAATTTATTTAATTAAAAAGTATATTAAAACTTTAATTATATAATTTTACTCAAGGATATTTAAGTAAATAAGGAAATTGAGGTGTACTTAATAAAATTTGTAGTGGTAATATAATTATTAAAAAAAAAAGGTATAACTGAAAGAACAAAAATGTAATGAAAAAATAACATATTTTTCCACTCACATTACCCCAATTCACGCCACTGATGAACTAGATTTAAGAAACTATTAGAGAACATTTGGTAATTTTCACTAGTCAGAATGCAATTCATATTGGATACAAAAGTCTTACCTCTGAAATCATGTCATGATATTTTTTCAAAGGATCTCCAAGATCAATATCCAATACATATTATATTATAAAATCAACACAAACATATAATTATAAAACAAGATAAGTAATAAAATTATAAATTAATAATTTTAAAAAGTATGTGCAATAAATATAAAAGGGCAAGATACACCACAACTTTTCCGCAACCACGAGGACCAGAAACATAATGGTACTATTTCTCACCTCAATTACTTAACTCGATATTATATACTTTAATTTACTAAGAAAATATCGAACAAAAAAACTTCTTGTAATATTTTCATTCGAAAAAGAACAAGATGAATGAAGTTTTTCATGTTATGTCAAATGAAAATTGATTTTTGTTAATGTGATATTGTGATTGCATAGAAAATTTGAATCATGACACAAATTCCTACGAAGAAATAATGGTTTTCTTTGTGGCATATGAGAAGAACATTCATTTCAATTGATTTTCTGAAAATTGGTAAAATGAAAACGATTAAAGAACTTGTAATTGGAGTCGAGAGAAGTACAGAAAATGGAGAAGAATAATTGAGGTTGTAGAGTTCACTTTTGAGGAGGATCTGAACTGCATTATCTGCAAAATTTTAACTGTATATTTATAACATGGACCGCTCAATTTATATTTTTTTTTATTCTTTCGTCTATAGTACTTCAAGTTTGACAGATAGAAAGATCACTACAAATAATAGTAGTATTTCCCTTGTTGCTTATATAGAACACAAAATAACTTTACAAAATTTTTGCAAAACCTATTAATTCGGTTAAAGTTAAGGTTAGTAGGAATTCAATTGAATAGCAGTCTTTGAGGAAACGATACTTAAACATACGTCCATATTACTACTTGTCACGATACCATCCATTTGCGAAATTTTATCGCAACATCAATCAATGCAACAAGAGAGAGAGCTTGAAAGTCTCCTATTTTTAAAGACAGGTATGGGAATAAAATTTTATTTGCATGATTGTTGCATTTGGAAGATGAATCACAGAAGCAACCTTAAGTAGTTTTCCTTAAATTCCATGTTTGTTTGTTGAGAACATTAGTTACTTTAGGATGTTTTAACTCATTATTTCTGCATTTCTATTAGTAGTTGGTAGAACATATTTTGTCTTTAAAAGTTGTCATTCAGTTGCATTGTTGCTATTGCATTTTTTCCTTCAAAAACACCCTACGGCTTTTTCTTGAACAGAATATGGTGAACTTCAGCTTTCAGGATTATACTCTGCTAGCAAATCTTGGACCAAAATCAATAACCAAAGTAGCAAAGAAAAAAAATGTCCATTGATGCTAAGTCTAGATTTCAAAATCTACCTTCTTTCACCAGCATCCACCATTTACTATGATTTATCTACAGCAACCTGTGTTTTCCACTCCATCTCTATTCAACAATATTCTCAGTATAAGACTCTCGTTAAAATCTTGTCGGGTGAATTTTCAACTACTTCATCAAAATTATTGGAGAAAATGTCAACAGGGGCAGTGATGTAGCCAAGAGTACCTTCTTTGTGATTGGAACTGGAAGAGGTTTTTTGATGATCAAGATAAATCACAATCACAGTAATATCATCGTGGAAATGACGTCTGATTCCCTTTTCGATCTTATTAAGGTCCTTACAACTCATTTGCTTCTTCTTAGCAGCCTCCTCGAGTGCAGCTACTACCAGTCTCTTCGCTATTCCCTGCAAAAGTTTCACCGCACAAAACCATTCTGTTTGGTTAATCATCCAACTAAAAATGTATTTTTCTTATCACGTTGCTAAAAAGCAATGCAGAACTCGAACGAGATTTACTGCGACATATATTAGGTAAAGTGCACATTTATATAGCGTCAATTCATGAGATTCAATAGAGAATGATGAGAGATCCTTTCATGAGAGTATCATACAGGTGCAAATATATAGAAACAGCTAATACCTCAACTGAGTGATTGATTAAAATAAGCGGAAATAAGTAAAAGATGAACCCAACTACAAACAGCTAAACTGAAATTATATCTGCAGAGGTAAGAGGTAATTGGTACTTACAGCTCTTGGGTGTTTAAATACTATTTGAACTGCTACTTCATCACTGAGATGTTCCCAGAGGCCATCTGAAGCGAATATTAAAAACAAATCGTGTGGCCTAAGGTTTCTAGTTATAATGGAGGGTTCAGCTGTTAATACTGGTCTCTTCATGGGGAAAGGATTTGCAAATTGTCGGAAAATTGGATCTCTGTTAAACTCTGGTTTCTTGAGAAAAACATCACCGATTGATCTCGATACCTAGAAAGCAGCATGGAGAAAAGTTGCATTTTCAGGACATTTTGATGGGATATTTATAAAAAGTAAATAGACGATAACAAGCAAAGGATACACAAAATAGAAGCAGATGCCCTCTATTCCTCACTAAGCACCACCCATACCTCTTAATTATAAAAAGAAACATAAATATAGATCCTAATACTTATATGAACATAAAGGAATTTATAGTCCCCAGACTAAACTTTCACCAGAATCACAACACTTCTGCTTTATAAGATCTTCATGTACATCTCATGAGCAGAAGCCTGGGTGTGCTACTTTGACTTCAGCTGCATGAGACAGGGCCAAAAGGCAGAGCATGTGATTCCTGGAAGAGTAGTGAATATGCAACCCTTCAGAACAAGCTAGATATATAGAATGGGATAATACAATAAATAAACTATAGGTGGCTGCTTTGGTTCCTTGATGAACAAGAAATATCTTCCTTCCAACGAAATGGCGAGCAAAGAGGGGGGTTAAAAAATGCTACAATCTTGGCCACCATACTGTCCAGTTTTATCTATACCGTGTATCAATGATGTCCTTAAGTACAATGCCTTTTTGCAATCTTGACATAAGCAAATACATCCAACTACTTAATAGTTAAGGAGGAATATAGCCAAAATGTGCATGGCCTGACAAGGGAATGTAAGGAACTCTAGGTACATGTTTCCCACGCAGAGATGGGCCAGATTGGATGGTATAATAGACAAGAAGTATGTCATTGTATTATAACCAAACTAAAACTGTAATAAATAAAACCAAGGCTTCAATGTGGGGGTCTTTCAATTCATTGTCAAGATCGCAGCTTTCAACCTTCAAAATCAACATATCTGAACATCTGTGTGATATCTTGTAAGGTAAAAGTTTGACACTAGGTACTCATTGCAGCTTTTCTTCACGAAGAATGAGATTGAAGATTTTGCACTGGGTATTAGGAAATATTATCACCTCAACTGCTTAAAAGCCACCTATTCAGATTCTAAGATATTCTTACAACAGTTTAAATCAAATTAGAAATGATTCATATTGGCTTTCCAAACGCACAAATCAGTAAGTTAGTTTGTATATGTGAAAACCTGAATTATGCCCTTGATTCTCCAAACTCCATGGCATTGGAACACTATCGAAGAATCATCTGGATGAAGCGATTGTACCTCCCTCCTCACTTTCTCAGATGAAACATTATGATCAGTTGACAACCGTTCAGCCACCACCAAATTCCTCTCCCCATCAAAACCTCTCCTGCCAAGAACCGCTCTTGAGTCTCCCAAATTCGCTACGTACAATTCGCCATCTGAAATTGCACCAATAATACAGCACGATCCAACTGAAGCAATCTGTGGTTTGACTGGCATCGATTGCTTCACTAATCGAGTAAAATCCTCTTCCGTTGCATAAAATGCCTTCTTTATCACATCTGCTGATAGGCCCCCTTGCTCAGTTTCAAATTCTACAAAACATCCCACATATACACATTTCAGAGAGGAAAAAAATAAAGAAGAAGAATATAAAGGATTCGCTTCTTAAACCTCTATGGATTTAGGAAAGAAAGGGTATCCATATACAAAGGTTTAGGAAAGAAAAAATATCCATCAAATAGTTTATAGTGTAAAGATCAAAACAGTAGAGCAATTAGGCAGTCTTAAATTCTGGCCTCGAAGTCATCAAATGGAAACCTAGTTCCATCAACCTAATCGAAAAATGCAACATAGAGCGACCCAATAAAAGAAAGCTGGTGAGACCTACTACTCTCCCGCTTGTTTGGGAAGAGAAGCACTAGCGGATCTCCTGGAAGCTCATGAATGAGACATTTACATTTTCTTTCCTCGGAGACCATAAAGTCTAGCTAAAGGTTGATGCATTTTAACTATCTTGTCTAAAAGCTTAAAATCTTAAAACCATCAATTTGAATTTTGTCTTCAGCAATATAAAAGAGAATTTGGAGCCCAATTTTCATTTTTTTTTTCAAAGGAGAAAACAGAATTTAAGTATCCATATAGAAAATAAAACCCTGTCAAATCAAAATATTGAGCAACATATAGCAAATGATCTTCAAATAAACATCCATGTATTAACAAATTCGAAAACCCTATCTAGAAACCATACGCGCACACATTCGAAAGCAACAAAAGAAGCGTATAATTTTGTATCGAAATTATTACTTTGGAGATGATGGAAGAGGTGGCGGTTGACGAAGCGGGAGGCTTCGGGTCCACCATGGCCATCGTAGACTCCAACATAGGTGGTGGACGGCGAGGTGAAGATCTGACTCTGGTCCTCCATGCTTGAATTGGCTTGTACGGCAGCGATCGAGAAGTCGCCGGAGGCGTGCGGCTTCAGGTCAAGGTGCCACAGTAATCCGTCACTGCTCCGCCTCCCCATATACCTCTCCAATGGCCGATAACAACAGGATCGCAACATCTTGGTCTTTATTGAACAGTTTGAAATTTTTGATGAGAATTTTTTCGGTATGAATGTCAGTACGAGAATTTTTTATTTTTATTTTTTGTATGTATAGCAGTTTGACGAGAGGGAGACAGGGGACACGGCGTATGTACTTTGCTGACATCTACGCGCTTTTTTTTTCATTTTTTCCTTAATTAAATATTTTTCTATTATTATTATTCAAAAGTGTTTTACTTCACGTTATCAAATTAGGTTAACTATAATAAATGCTAAAAAGTCAAGTATAAATAAGATTTTTTTTAATTGGTTGAATTGAATAACGTAAAAGAAAAGAAAAATAATTCGTATGAACATTCTAGAATGATTGAAAAAAAAGTAATATATTTGTGAACGTACATCGTGTAATTTGAAACTTATACATGGGACCGTTTTAAAGGGGCAAAAATAAAAAATAAAAAATTCTCAACAAATTTCTAATCTCGAGTTCTCAATAGAATTTACACGATCATATGTCTACCAAAATTTACATGTTATCAAAGCTTTATATATATATCAATGGAGTAATAACATAATCTATCTATCTACAATATATAAAAATGAGGGATTGAAGAGAAACTTTTGATTATCAATTTTACCCTTACTTATTTAACTATATTACCAATATACCCTCACCTGAAAAAAAATTTGATTTCGACTTCTACCCTTACATATCTTTAAAATATTTGCGGCTATTTTTCAGGATTAATCCATTTGTACACGAGGGTTTACACACATATTTACACTCTCCTCACATGAGGGGAGGGTCCATGATGAAGAAAATAATTGTGCCCTCCCTATTGTGAGGGGGGCTAGTGGGATCGGGTACATGGGAGTGTAAACCTCTGTGTACGTCTAGGAGAGATAACCAATGAAAACACACACACACTCTTTATCTTACGTCTGCCTTGTGGGTTAGTCTTTACTTTTTGAAACTCTGTTTACGATTGTTGAATATTTGGCCCTTTTGTTATTTGATGATTTTGTGAGCTGAGTGACATTGTGAATCTGAACAGATTACGTCATCCATGGGAAAGGGAGAACTTAGATTATTTACGTTGAGTGATCTCTGGAATTGTTATGATGAATGGAGTGCTGATAGGGATGGAGTTCCAATTACTCTTGATGAAGGCCAAAATTTAGTGAGGTATTTTGTTCCTTATCTCTCTGCCTTACTCTTTTTTTGGGGGTACATTTAAAAATAGCCTAGTTAAAGCACCTAAATTCCACATTGACTTTTCTTTTCTTCGATAATTCCAAAATGGCCTATTTGAGTTTAAAAAACAAAAAAACACTTAAAAGAATAAAACAATTACAAAATATAGTTTTGTTAAAAAGACAATACTATCATTTTAGTTAACAAATAAAAATTAAACACTCCTTACTTAAAATTACAAAATTAGCTCCAACACAGATAAAAACTGTCTCATCTTCTTCACTCTAAAAATCTCAAAAATATTGATAGTTGAAGAAAAAATTATTTTCTGTCAATTACTTCGAATCGATAATTATATTTACGTATGTTTAATTTCGTTAGATGTATATACGTTTTTACTCGAAAATTAAGATTTAACATAGGTAACGGGCAGATAAATCTTTTTAGCAAATGTATAATTTTTTTAAGCATGAACGAAAAAAAATTCATTTGCATAACTTTTCGATTAACGGCTGTTACGAAAAAACGATCGGAACAGTCGATTTTTTGGCTATTAACAACCAAAATGTCGGCTGTTAACAGCCGGTTAACAGTTGAAAAAGTCGGCCGTTAACAGCCGAAAAAGTCGGCCGTTACTCTATGTCTGTTGAAGTATTTTTATCATAACTTTTTCTCTCGATATCCGATTAAGACGATTCAAAATGCGTTGGAAAAATAACTCAAAGTGCTACAACTTTTTCTCAAATTAGCTCTTTTTCAATTCTAACGTTTATTAGGCCAAAAATGGGTCTTAATCTCCAACTAAAAATTTGGACA